>NTHP01000442.1:86635-97978 GCA_003416845.1 Oplegnathus fasciatus
TCTGTGTTTTACCTGCTGTAAGACAAACTTCCCCTCGGGCACAATAAAGTTAAAGTTGAGACTGATGTAGAAATCATTCAGCTGAAGTTAATGATGATATTTTAAATTATATTCTGTTAATGACATTCTGCTGCGACCTCAGACTGGGATCACTAATTAGTTTTTATTTTGCACTGAACGATATTTATCATATTTGTTTAATATGTCAAATATGATTCAAACCACAGTGAGGTACAATCATGAGCCTGTAGGCTGAAGCTAAATATGTGTTTGAACTGTGTTTTTATATTTAATTTTCAGCTGCGTCAGTGCTCTTTGTGCCCATGTGATGGCATCTAAATGAAAATAAAATTGTATTCAATAACATCCCACCACTTTTTCACCTGTAATATTAAAAGACAGTGTGGTTAAATGTTAAATGAACAGACTGCTGCATTCAAACTTACGCACTGACTCGATAGCAATTCTCTGTCCTTTGCCGCTGCGTGCTCATACTCACCATCAGCACGTATTAGAACCTCTGACTCCAGTGGGGTGACGTTAGATACCCCTTTTTTTCCGCCGGTTGCCATGGTGAATCGTAGTATCGGAGCTCAATTGATGATGGCTTTTCATAGTCGTCATGCAAGCGCTCAACTCAAAGTGAACATACTCAGAGTTGATTGAACTAATTCAGATCAGCTGTTCTGGAACCGAAAACTCTGAGTTTCCCATCTCAGGGTTCATCAACTCAGAGCTCAGGGTCAGACTCAGAGTTTGTTGAACCTG
Organism: Oplegnathus fasciatus; assembly: GCA_003416845.1. Taxonomy (NCBI): domain Eukaryota; kingdom Metazoa; phylum Chordata; class Actinopteri; order Centrarchiformes; family Oplegnathidae; genus Oplegnathus; species Oplegnathus fasciatus. The sequence goes on from NTHP01000442.1 coordinate 87,404, forward strand.
CTTTCTGGAACAGGCCCCAGGTCTGAATACTTTCTGAGCCACTGTACAGAACATCCTCCTCATGACAGCACTAAATTTTAGTTCGTCTTATTCTCTGTGTTTTATTATGTGTTTAGTTTTTGGCTTTTAGTTCAATTCATTCTCCTCGTGTTTTAAATGTGTTCGGTTTTATTGTGAAGCACTTTGTATCTGTGTTTTGAAAGGTGCTATATAAGTAAAGTTTATTATTATTATTATCATACATACAGGATCAGGATCAAACTGTTCAGACCTGTTTAAGAGAATGGCGAACACCTGAAGAGGTTTCCTGAAAGGATCAGTCTCCTCGTCAGTCCCTCTGACATGTGAGCGTTGGTTCAGTTGATCTCTGCGGTTTGACTTCAGATCATTGAAGAGCGCCGGCTGTGAGCCGGGTGTGTTCTTCACTTCTGAAAAATGGCAGAAAGTGGAGGCACTCTGTGGTTGGAGCGGGAAACCTCTGAAGTTATTTGAAACAAGTACAACAAAAATAAATCAAAGGGTTTTTGAAATCAAAATAGAAAACCGTGCAGGGGGAGTTGAATGAAATGACACTGTCACATTAGAATGAAACCAAAACACTTTTCATTACTGACAGCTGGAAATGTCTTTTTGTCAAGGTGAAAAGCACATAAGCGCTGTTTGCTCTACAGGCTATGCTGTTGTCTGGTGCCTCGCTCCATGTCCGCTATACAACACAGTGCACACTATTTTTGGTGTATTCGCTGTGTGAGCAGAACAGGCGCCATCTTAGAGTCTGGTATCCAATAGTGATTTAAATGATCACAGTACAGTCATGTTTTTTAACAGACTACAGCTGCAGCTAGAACTTCATCATGCTCAGATTCAAACAGTAGCGGGCAGTCTGAACTGAAATACATAACAAAAGCAGACAGTTGGCTAAAAAATACATGAGCAGGGAGTGTCTGTGTGGTGAGTGAAGTGCTGGTGGGAAAAGAACCAAAGACAAAAGGCAGATAAAACATGTTATAAACTGTTCTTGCTGATGAGTTCACTGTAGTAGAATTAAATTGGATTTACTAGCACTCGGCTGTAGATGGTTGTCCGAGCTGTTTCTCCGTCCCAGAGAGCTCCTCCTTCAGCATCCTCGAGGCTCAGCTCGCTGTGAGCAAATGTTTCTCCCCTCCATCCATCAGAGCCCTGAGGGATCCACTCACCATGTCGCCTGCTTCTTCTCGTTAATGCCTCCTCTCTCCGCCGCGACGTGCAGCCCGGTCGAACCCTACAGGGAAGCAGCTTCCACGTCCCTCATGTGTTTCCTTATGTTGCTGCCTTCTGCTCAGCTCAACTGATGAATTATGGAGGAGAGCAGGACGTCAGAGACACCACAGTATTGAGTGCATGCTCAGTCTTTGAGTAGATTTTGAATGCAACAGTAAAATGCAACTGAGACACAGATCAAGAAAATCCTGCGAGGAAATACAGCAGAAGACTAAGAGTCTGCAGCCATGCTAACGGCTGTGGGAGGCTGCACGATGTGGCTTTGGGCTCAGTGCTAATGTCAGCATGCTAACAATGTTATGTTAACCATGGTCACCATCTTAGTTTACATTTGCTAATTAGCCCTAAACACAAAGTACAGCTGAGGCTGATGGGCATGTCATACGTTTTGCAGGAATTTGGTCATAAACCAAAGTGTTGGACAACATTTCTGGCCACTGGTGGCGCTGGAGGAGAAGTCGGAGGATCGTCAAAGTCAATAAGCTTCATCCCCTGGAAATCATGAATGTCTGAACCAAATGTCATGGCGGTCCATCCATGGCTAAACATCATCACGCAGGTCAACATAAAGAGCCGCCCTGCTGCGTGTTTTTGTGGTCGTAACCGATACGCAGTGAAAAGTCAGTGACAGTGAGTTCACACATACAGATACAATGAGGCAGAGTCTCTCTGGTGTCGCACAAACCTGAAGCTTGTTTTCATTGAGTACGCAATTTACTGATTGGACAGGTATTCCTATTCTGTTTAAAGTCCTTTTTACACGGTCGAATGGAGCAGAAAACAGTTCTGTGCTTCTGTTTCTGAGCGTGACTGGTTGTCTCCAGGTTGTCGCTCCTGTATGTCTGAACCTTTCGGAGCCTTTTGAGCTTCGCTGGGCAGCGGCAGCCTGTTTTTCCAGATTCAGTTCACAGTGAATGACGTCCTGTCGTGTCTTCAGTGTCTGTGTGTGACAGATATGACAGACACTGACAGACTGACCCCCAACTAACAGACAGTTCCCCGTTTTTAGTGTCCAGGTTCATTTGGAATAAAAGAAAAACTGTGGAGTTTATATGAGAAGTCATAAGAGAAACTGATCTCATCCTTGCCCTGAAATAAAAGTTAAAATATAAAAGTTAACACAAAAAGGAATATATATGTTCGTATACATATAAAATAAGATATCATCAACTTTCACCTCTGTGATCTCGTCTTTAGTCGTCTTTAGAAGGGGCTGCAGTTCATTTGTTTTCCTCTGTGAAGCTGTTTATTCTGGAGATGGAAGTTAACATTTTAACTTGCTGGTGTCCTTTGTTGTCATCTGTAAGCAGACTGTTAATGTCCCACGTAGTGAATCGGTCCTCTGACAGACCGGCAGTCGTCTCCTCTCCTCAGTGAAGCTCTGAATATTTCAGCAGTGAGCTGCAGGTTCTGGGTCAGTGTGTCAGTGTGTGATCTGCTGTGACAGACTGCTGAGAAACTGAAAGAGGGGCAGGGAGGAGACCGTAAATCACCAACTCGCTGATCACAGAGCAGCTTGCATTATGATATTACAGACAGGTGTTGGGACATATCTGTGAAACAGGAGTCGACATTATTGTGCGACTGATGCAGCCACAAACTTGTTGTGTCTGCAGTTCCAGTGCGGTCTGTTGTTGTGCAGCTGTAAATCTGCTGCTCACAGTCTGATGCGGACTCAAAACTTTCATGCATCTGAGATATAATCCTCCTAAAGCTCAGTTTCAGTTAGAAAACAACTGCTGCTAACAAAGAATTTCTGGTATTTAAATGTCTCTGTTTCATTCTTTTAATTCGACAGAGGATCATAAATACTTGTGTCCGTGACAGCAGAGATGAGTCTCTCCTCGGGTCGTTGTGTTGATTCATTTTCTTGCCGTCCTGACAGCCTGAAGTATTCTGGGTTTCTGGGTTTCTTCGAGCTGAAGCAGCTTCTCCTCCTGCAGCCTGGAGTTGAAAAGGGCAGAGCTAATGAATATTCTAATCTGGCCTAGATTCCATGATAAAGCCTTGTAGGTGCGTGATGACAACACCTATTATCATGTCTTTGAAATATGAAGTGTGTGGAGGGGGAAGTGTGTGTGTTCGTGTGCAGGCAGGATTAATTTTTGGAGGCAGTCAAAGGTCTCTGCAAATAAACGATGTTGCGCAGAGAGCGGGTGTTTTTCTGCTGATGAGGCTTTTTGCAGCCACAAGAAATCAAGTTGGTTTCCAGGTCAGCGTCTGATGATCGATGAAATCAACTGGATCGTTTGTTTTTGCCATTTTTTTCTTCTTCTCCTGTAGCGTGAGCGGTTGCATGCACCTTGCTCAGGTTTTCTCAGTAATACCACAGTACACTCTCTGAGTCATCTGACAGGAAGCAGATCAGATCAGGAGGGTGTAAAGCTTCAGCTGTGAGTGTTATCAGACACTATCAGGTTCAGTGATGCCGACGCGCAGCATGAACGTTACCGATACTTCACCTCCTTGGAGATATTTACAGAGCAGTTTTATCTGGAGAGTAAAGCTCCACTTTTTGTCTTTAAACGACAAGAGTTCCTTCTCCAGAAAAACAACAGGACTGTGTGTTCACACAGCTTAAAATATATTTTAACTACATTTGGATTTTATTTTCACAGTTTTGTTCATCACTCCTGTCAGTAAGAAGAACACTGTGCTCCTTCCTGTCCTCACACGCCACACATACAGTTTGAAATGACAACGGCAGCAGATCTACTGTTGAAATTCGGTCCTTGATTTCACACAGAAGTAAACAAAAGCAGCTTCTTATTTGTAGCTGCCAGCAGATTTGATTAGCTGAAGCTGCCTAATACGCAACTGAAACTCCACCTCTTGCTGACACTGTAATGTTTCCAACTCAGTCGTTTTGAATGGAGAATCCTGTAAAAGCATCTTAAAGGCGCACATTACGGTTAAATACATGATATCTATAATAGTTTATTACATGATGGCATAAAAGACTGAGGCTGAAGCTAACATGTCCCAGCGTCTTCACCAGTTGATGGTCCATGTAGAAGAGAAATAAAGAAACAGTGTTGTTCTTGTATTGCAGAGTAGAGCCAGTTAGTGCTGGTATTATTTTACAATATTGTACATGAAATAAATATTATTTCATTCTAACGTAACCCTTTTTGGCTGCTTATACTTGGTCAAGCAAGACGGATTAGATTTCTACTTTATTGTTCGTATTTTCAAACTGTATGTTTCACTTTAACAGGAGGAAAGGCTTTGAGAACGAGGAGAAACTAGTGTGTGTCGGGTATCATTGGCTGGTGTTGTTTGAGTGTATAAACTTGCCAAATCCAAAAGGATCAGTCAGTCCTGAACTTACAGTCTTTAGGTCATGTTGCCTACAGGACTCTATGGATGGCAGTGTCGGTCTGTCTGACCTCCACTTTGGTCCAGACTGAAATATTTCAACGCTGTTGGATGGATTGTGATGAAATGTGGTTCAGACGTTGATGTTCCCCTCAGGATGAACTGTAATAACTTTGGTGATCCTCAGACTTTTCATCCATTTAAAAGCAGTGATAGATTTGGCAGACCTAATCTCAGTAGGTGGGCCGCTCCAGAGTTTGGGGGCCCGGACTGCAAAAGCCTGGTAGCCCTTCGTCACCAGTCGGGCTCTGCGAGCGACAAGTAAGCCACTATCAGCAGATCTAAGAGGGCGCTCGGGCTCACAGGGGATCCTTAATATAATTAGGGGCCTGGTCATGTGAAGCCTTGAAGGTCAACAATAAAAATTTTACAGTGCAGGGAGGCCAGGATTGGACTTACATGGTCTCATTTTCTTAAACCGGTGATGATCCGTGAAAAAATAAAGGCATGGACAACCCTGTGTAAATCCTCACAGGATAAGAAGGATCTAATTTTTTAAACTAACTGAAGTTGAAAGAAGCTGAACTGAACAACCTTCTTTACTTGGTCATCAAAACAGAGGCCAGAATCAAATAAAACACCCTCATTTCTTGCAGTTGACTTCATGTTCTGTGACAGGGCGTGTTAGTATGTTAGCACTGAGCTCTGTAAGAAGAGCCTCGCTGGAGACTTTCAGTCATCTTCTAACCTGTAACGCCACAAACAAACGTAGTTAATAATTGTTCCTTTGGTTTTGAGCGTAACGTTAGGATGTCACTGTACGTAAACTCACAAGATACGTTTCTCATTATAACGAGGGACTGGCTTGTTTTCAGTCCTTTTTTCTCTCCCAGTATGTGCATGAACCACCTTCTGTGGCCCTCAGGGGACAGTTGTCATGTCCGTATAGGCAGTACAATGTAAAGGCCTGACATGCAAAGAGATTACTCCAATCTATCCAGGTCATTTTTTCTCCTTTTAATAAACTGTTCAGATTGTTCCTCTGTTTATATGAAACTGTTTCCTGGACTGTTTGAGGACAAACTGCTGTCAGTCACGATCACAAAGATGTTTATTTTCCACTTTAACACCACATTGTCCTCTTTGTCCTTCAGGAGTCAGCTGGAGGTAAACTGACAATTTAAAAGTGATTCCTCAGAGCTGAAGGAGCAGCAGCAGGTTTTCTTCTTTGTGTTCAGACTCGAGTGAAAAACCATTAAATGCGACCAGAAATAAGCCGGTAAAGGAAATAAAGGAATCTTTCTCTGCTCTTAAACCCTCGAGACAGTTCAGCTCACCACAGATTCAACTAGAGCTTCAAAGATTAGAGATTATTCTTTACCTCTTATCTCTATTCTTTACCTTATTATGTCTTTACCTCCCAGTTCAGGTGCTTCAGTTCATTACAGCGACAGTATAAAGACATACAGAAGACATTAACAGGTTTGAACATGGAAGCTCATCAGCAAGTCTGAGCTTTAATCAAAACAGAAAGTGAAGATGTGATGAGCGAGTGAGGACAGAATCATGAGAGAATCAGTGGTTTTCTCTGAGCGTCTTCAGATTTGAGTGATTTGAGTCGCCTCCTCTGCTTGTTTATCTTCAAAGCTGCTCTTTTCTTTTTTCTTTTCTTTGTGTGAAAAATGTAGAGAATCGTGTTGGTTTTGACGTGTCTGCATTTCATAAGCTACAACTTCTTTATGTCTGTTGGTGATTGTTGGTGATAAAAACCAGTTTAAAGACTCATTATGGCCAACGACGTCTGAACCTGTGTGGCGCAGTAGACTGTGGTGCATTGTGGGATACACTTCGCTCTGAAGTGGTGTCAGGATAAGTGTGCTCCAACTGTGGGTTAAGTGTACTGTTGGCATTTATCAGATGTGGCACACACTCACCTGCTACCTGATGCTACCTGACACTTTATACCTGCTCGGTCCCATCAGGCTCAGTCCCTCTCTACAGCGGAGATGTCCCATGGATCGGTGGCAGGGCCGATCAGGACGTACATGTATTTTAACAGATTGGTATCAGTTAAAATAAACCAGATCAAAGTCTGAACCTTCCTTTACTGTAATCTGCTGTGTTTTCTCGCCTCAGCCTGCTCGTGTTGCAGCGCTGCTCTCCTTAAAGACAGCCGACTCCACACTGCAGCTTTTCACTGCATATAAGAGTGAAAATTAGAGTTTGTGAACGTGGAAAATAATTTGGGCACAGCGATGACTCTGAGTTCAGACTCTGAGTTTGTCAAAATACAAACGCTGTCTTTCCTGCTCTGTTAGCAAAGAGCAGCAGTGTAGAAAACATTCAGGCAGCAGCTTCTGGCGTTCAGCCGGCGCTGACGTCACTTTCAGCGGTTAAACTGACAAACAGCTCGTATCAGCTGTCGCTAATTAATGTTGATTCTGTGAGTGGCTTGATGGCAGAACGAAACGAGACTTGTCTGTTGTTAGTGTGTGTGAACTCGACCAAAGATCATCTGTGAGGGAAGAAGCGTCACTCTCTGTCACCGCCGTACAATCAGAGTGTTTCTGTAGCTCAACAGAGTGAGACCTCTTCTCTCTAGGGGGTCGTGTCAGTTTCAGGAGTCCCATTCATCACAATAAGTAGTTATTAATTATTAACAATTATCACCATTTTAATTTGTCTACTTAGTTTTTAACCAAGGCTTTTAGTATTTGGCTCGTGAAAAATAAAGTGTGTCAGATTTAGCAGCTACAGATGTTATATGAGTCAGATACATATTTAATCTGCAGTGTATATATCTGTTTTTTTGTCTTTGTATACTGAGCATCTTTGGCACAAACGTTTCTCAAATCAAACTTGATTTGTTGGCTACAGAAATAAATGTACGTAGTTTGGCATTAACAACCAGATCTGGCCTATGAGCCACCTTCACATTCTCCAGAGCTCAGAATCCGACAAACTGGACAGCATTTATACTGTTAAAGACTGAAAACCAGCGGAGGAATTAAAGAGGGCATAAAATATGTAAAAACAATAAATATCATTAGAGGCTTTAAAAAGTTGTGTTGGCCTCAGGTGACTGAAATCTCAGGTGACTGGAAGGACTGAACAAGGAGACGCAGCGCTGCATGTCTGCCTCCACAGGCTGTGATGGAACGTCCTGTCGTGTGTGTGTGTGTGTGTGTGTGTGTGTGTGTGTGTGTGATGGCAGACGACCAGATGGCTGATGGGAGGAGACTTGACGGAAGAGGTGAACTGTACCAGAGGGGCAGAGATGAATGGAAAAACATGCATAGTCCACATACTTAACCTCAGGACTTCATCTCACCTCACTTGATTGTGGTGGATAAAAACTAACAAAAAACATCTAAAAGCAGGAAGTACCATAAGCCCCTTTCAGACATGTAACGTGTAACACCGCTGCCATCGTCTATCTGTTGAAGTGACGGTTTTTGGTCATTCGGAGATGTGTCTGTTACATAAATGTTCCACAACGGCTTCATTCTGACATAACAGGATGTTGTGGAAAGAGCCACAATGCTTTTGCCACATGACATATATGTATATATGTATACAGTATATATACTGTATTATATACATATATATAATATATATATATATAATACAGTATATGATATGTGGATTTTTGTGCAGTCTAGCACCTTTCAACAGCAAGGCAATTCAAAGTGCTTTACTTAAGATATAAAAAGAAACACAAGACAATATAACTATGTTTTAAAAGAGTCGAATAAAACAGAAGATGAAAAATGAGCTAAAATAGAATAAAACTGATAAAACAGAAAAATAAATATTACAGCACAGTTACAGTTTAGTGCAAGATATAAATGAATGGATCCAAACTGCATTGAATAAAAGGAAGTGGAAACAGAAAAGCCTCAAAGTCAACTTCTCATAAACAAATGAAAAGCTTTGTGTGCATGTGTAACACATCTTTCAGGAAGTCTAATTTGTGTTTTAAATGCTTTATTTTGCCTGAGAAGTAGGAGGATTTTATCAACCATTAAAGAAACTCTTTCAATTAATCTAAACAAGTCAAAATCACAGAATTTGGAGATACATAGCTTTCCCTGGACAGCAACGAAATCCTGCTGCCTATTTTTTAATATCCAACAGTGCAACAAGCAAAGACTGACACACTTGATTCATACTTCCTCACATGTCTGTAAAGTGGTTTAAGCACTGTGGTCTTACGAGGCTTTTTAACTTGACTCGTCTTTAGTGCTGCATGTTTTCAGACTGATCTTCATGAGAAGGATCTTCTCAGCAATTTAAATTTGGCTCATTCACAGTGTTTCATAGTTAACTTTGATTTTTTTATTTTTCTTTGTGCATAAGAGATGATAATTAAGTGATACATTTATTACAATGCTGTTAAAAAGGCCGAACAAAACAGACATTCAGTCTCTCTCTGTGGATTTAATCTTCTGGGGCTGCAGCCGTGATGTTAATCTGATGGCCTTCAGTTCAGACTCGTGTTGTGTTCAAAGTGTTAGGAAACCTTAAAGGTCCTCCTGACCAAACGGGTCACAGAAACTTGTCCAACCACTCCTGAAGAAGCACTTCTCACTTCCCCTGTGATCATTATATTGCTCAGTGTGTTCAAACAGCCAATCAAAAATCTCTTTTTTCCCCTGTTTTTAACCGTCTCTGTTCCTTTAAAAATCTTCTGCATCTCTGAATCGTCTCTTTACAGTGTTTTATGACACGTGTATTGTTAAATTGACATTATGCTCCAGTAACACTCAAACTACAGAGCTGAGAAAGATTTACTGTACATGTCACTGAACTGTAAGTTTTACTGAAATCATTCGAAGATTCGTTTCTCTCTCACGCACATAAACACACACATGCAGTGCCATTTATGATCTGCACTTGCCTGATTATTTTGGTCCTAAGGTGAGACATGGTCGCCATGGTAACAGCATCCACCTCTTTCCTGCTGTCAGTACTGAAAAGCAAAAAGACACACAAACAGATGGACACACATGTTAAAGCACATACTTGACTGTATACACACTCACACACACACTCACACACTGTGACCTGGTCCAGATGGGCTGAGCGAGCGGAGCGTCACCAGAAGAGCGAGTCGCTGTGGCCCCGACAGATTTTGGCCCCGGGACCGCCTCAGCCCCCCCGCTGCCTTCTGGAGAGCAGCCAGACGACGAGCTGCGTCACACCCTGCTGCTGTGTGTCAACATTTACCCCAAAATATCGACTCACATGAGCACTGACAACACACTGAGGTGTAGTTTTATTGTTCTGTCTGCGCTCTCTGTTTGTTTGGTGTGAAATATGAAGGACGGACTCACAAAGATGGAACTTCAACTGACAGAAGAAACAAATCTGCAGACTGTCTCAACACCATCTCTCGTTATTCTCAGACAGATCAGCTCCACTACAGCAGCTGATATTAGAAATCGAAACCTTTGTGATTTCAATCAAGTTAAAAAGCGATTACTTTGTGAATATTCAAAAACCTGCAGCTCCCATGAAAATGTACCAGCTCAGCAGCACCTGGTTTCATCCATATCTGTAATATTCACCAACGCTCCCTTCTGAAGTCATTTCTCCAGTTTTTACCTGTAATCTGCTGTCTGAAACCTTCTACAACATTTACTCTTCAATGTCCTGCTGTTATTACAGACAGTGAACTAACCACAGACACTGGACTGTCCCGCTGTTATTACAGACAGTGAACTAACCACAGACTCTTCAATGTCCTGCTGTTATTACAGACAGTGAACTAACCACAGACACTGGACTGTCCCGCTGTTATTACAGACAGTGAACTAACCACAGAAGTGCAGAGTAGAGTTCATCTGTATACTGATAATAAATAGAAATATGATAAGATATATACAGTATCAACACTGTGAACATGTGCAGCAATTACAGTAGTAAATATGGTGCAGACAGTAGTATGAACACACTGTAGGTCAGATATAAGTACAGACAGTAGTATGAACACAC
>NTHP01000442.1:124724-140984 GCA_003416845.1 Oplegnathus fasciatus
GTACATACAACAAACTCATGAACACACATGCACACTCAACTGCAGAAACATCTGGTGGTCAACATTTTGCAAACTGTTAGCCTGCAGCCACACAAGTGCCTGGCTGTGTGCAACATGTTGTCTGTGTTGATGCTCAGTGCAATATTGTATATTCAAGGTCCCTCCTCGGCTCCAGGCAGGTTCAATCAGTGTCATTTCTTTACGTCTGCTGAGTGTCGCACCAAGTGGTACTAGACTGTAAAGTCTCTTTCACACATTTTATCAATTGAAGAAACTGCATGTGTCACACAGCGATTTAATACAAAAGAAGTAGTTGAAGTTACAGATGTGACCAGCACTGTGTGTAAATCTCTTCTGAGAGTTTTGAGTTGCTGCCTGGTAGATGATGGATCCTTTTCAGTTTGTATCTGTGAAGACAACACACACCAATCTCCAACCAAACTGTAGGCAATCTAGTTGCATTGTGGGTAATGTAGTTGCCAGGTTTTGACCAGGAAGAACACAAGCAATAAAAAAAGACAATATCTGGTTCTGATTCCTTTTTTTTTTTGGCTGTCCATCACGAGTCTGACAGTGTTGTAGGAGTGCAGCTAAACTGGTGGAGTATTCTTTTTTCCATCGGCCTCACCTGAAAGCTGTGCTGTCACTCGCTGGTGTACATATAGCATTTCCAAAGCCACACCTCCACCCCCACCTGTTGGCTCTGAGTCTTTGTTTGTTTGGAGGTTATTTTCTTCACTCCCCACTCCCTGCTTTGCTGGGCTTGGTGCTTGTGGAGAGTGACGAGGTCAGACGTCAAATATCAATGCTGTATTTATTCACATAATAATACACTCCTTGTGAGTGAAATCATTTAATGTCCTTGCTGTTTTCTCATCCTGCTCTTCTCAAACACAGCTGTTAAGTTTGGTCGCATGTCCAAGAAGCAGCGGGACAGTTTGTACGCTGAGGTGCAGAAACACCGCCTCCAGCAGCAGCAGCAGCAGCAGCAGCAGGGTCCCCTCCTCCTGTCCCACCCCAGCCTCGGCAGCCCGAGCCCAGGCGAGGCTGAGCCGCTGTCCCCTCACTACGGCCTCTCCTCCACGGGCCTCACGGAGCTGCCAGATGAGCTGGGAGGCTACATGGAACAAAACTCACCTGAAGGAGGATCAGTATCGTCCAAGGTCTGTGGTTTTTACTTGTCAGAGGTGTTCAATAAGTAAAATGTACACCCTGGAATGGATTGAATCACCAGCAGTCTATAAGTACTGACCTTCTCTTCCACAAACAGGCAGACTCTGGAGGAGGAGGAGAAGGAGGTGGTGGGTTCTACCTGGACTTCCAGCCATCCCCGGACCAGTCCGGGCTCGATATTAATGGCATCAAACCGGAGCCGCTGTGTGACTACGGATCCAGTAATGGCTTCTTCCCATACTGCTCCTTCAGCGACGGAGACACATCGCCCACCGTGTCCATGGCTGAACTCGGTGAGATGGAGGAAATAGCAGAGTGGGAACAAAGGTGGAGGTAGAGGAGGAGAAGGAGGGGACAGGGAGGACGTGTCTCCCCCTAACTTTTCAAAAGCCAGGTTTTGTCCCCAAGCTCTGAAATCCTACCAACCAAAGTAGACATCACTGTCATACCGTCGATGAGAGTAATCTGAGTCGATAGAAGTCCAGATAAACTCATCAGAGGTTCATTCATTTCAACTGTGACCGTGCATTAAAGCTTCAGGAGCAGCAGCAGGTCTAATGGGGACATTTGGGAGGGCGTTTATACTTTATGTACCATCAGATTTACCCTTGGGTACTGATAAAGAAACCTTGAAACCTTTGTTTGATAGCAGACAGCAAAGAGGCCACCAGGTGACTGTTGTGCCCAGTGAGAGCTGTATCTGCCGGTCGGAGAAACAATTGACCAATCAGAGATGTAAAGGCCAAATTAAGAATGGGGACGTCAAATTCCTACATAGCTAGCAAGCTGTCTAGCTGCATTCATGAAAAAACGTGACAGAAAAACAGCCACACGCATGAATGAGACTGCAGAAGAATCAAGTCGAAAGGAACCAGTTGAGGTGGTTCGTGCATCTGATCTGGATCCTCCTGGGCGCCTTCCTTTGGAGGTTTTTTCAGATATGTCCAACTGGTAGGAGACCCCGGGGTAGACCCAGAACACACTTGAGAGATTATATATCTCATCTGGCTTGGGAATGCCTCGGGATCCCCCAGGAGGAGCTGGAAGACGTTGCTGGAGAGAGGGACGTCTGAACTACCTTGCTTAGACTGCTGCCACCATGATGCAGCCCCAGATAAGGGCAGAAAATGGAGGAATGAGATTGGCTGGTGTTTGTAAGTGGAAATATATAATAATGACTCTTAAATCAGCGTATTTCTTCCATCGTAACTGCTGCCACATCTTTGAGAGCAGCAGACTGCAGTATTAGCATATTCAGTGATTGTGCTCAGTTCACCAAATCTCAGGAGTGCAGGTAAGAGGGTGGAGCCCTGGTTACAGGTCTGATTCCCACTGTGACCCCCCATAATGGATACAAAACCTGAATCCTCTCCTGGTGGCAAGTGTGGTGCTCTGAAGGAGAAAAACATTAAACTTCCACCGTACGGCAGAAGGTTGTACAGAGCTGGAGGGAAAGACAAACAGAGAGAAGATGAGGAAATATCTTGAAAGAGGTGAAGCAGAGAGAAGAAGAAGAAGAAGAAGAAGAGAGGGAGGAATAAGAAGCCACAGAGAGGAGTTAGAGAGACAAAAGAAAGAAAGTAAGAGAGAACTGTGGGGCAAACAGAGACAGAAAGGTGGTTTAAAATAGCAGGAGGTTGGAAACTCATCTTCAGAGCTCATTAAAATCTCTGTGTGGTAATTAGCTGTCTGTTAATTAGGGCCAAGTGGGACGTAGCAGTGCACTCGATGTGGAAAATCATATTTTTATTCTCCCTGGAGAATTTTTTTTCTTTGACAAAAGCATTTATCATAATATCCCTCCACCCACACCCCCACCCCCACCTCCACCCCCTGATCCAGAAGCTGTATTAGCTGACTGTATTTTTGTACCTTGTTGTTTTGGTCTCTGTTGTTGTTTCATATTCATTCAGTTGTTGGAACAATTAGCAGCAGCACAGAGACGCTGAACACAACAATAGTAACTGTATGTTCCTTTTGGTTTTGTTGTCTTGTCTGCGCTGCGTTCACAAACATTTTGTTGACACACTTTCATACGGTATAAAAATGTGGCTGAAGGACTAAATTCACTGGATACTTAAAACATCACCAACACTGATAAAGGAAACGGTGCCAGGACATTCATATGTTGTCCAAACCTCCAAATACATCGAACCTTTGAGTTTTAGGGGTTTTTGACTTCCAGGCGTTGTGCACCTTGTACGCCACAAGACTGCAGGGCACATTAAGTGGACGTTGAGGCTTTGCTTAAAGCAAGCTAAACTTTATCACACAGTGATAGACGGAGAGAGTGTAACACTGTTTAAGGTTGTAATGGTTCAATCGCTGGAATTTAGTTTGGCAATATTTAAAAACAGAGTGTGAGGCTGTGGCTATTTCCTGGAGGAAAAGTACCAGTCGAACAGATTAATTCATCTTTTTTTTTTCCAGCGGTCCAACTGGTTCATTTAAAGATAAGATTGACATGAAATGTACTGAGCACATTCCTGCTCCCCAGAGGATGAACCCCCCCCCGGCTCACTCTTCCGTGTTTTGTTGCAGATCACCTGGCTCAGATCATCTCAAAGTCTCACCTGGAGACGTGTCAGCACCTGAGGGAGGAGCTGCAGCAGATGAGCTGGCAGAACTTCCTGCAGGACGAGGTGGAGAGCTTCCAGAGCAAGGTGTGATTTTGTTATAGTGTCTTATATGGCCACAAAATCCCCCAAAAGGTAAAGGCAGTAGTGTACCAGCACATTTTTTATTGTAGTTTTGTCAGTCACATTTCCCGGACACTCACAAAACTCTGTTCAGCAACTTTTAATTGACTTTAGTTCAGATGTATTTTGTTTTCATTTCTTCCCTTCTGTTCTGTGCAGCCGCGGGAGGTGATGTGGCAGCTCTGCGCCGTAAAGATCACAGAGGCCATACAGTACGTGGTGGAGTTCGCCAAACGTATCGACGGCTTCATGGATCTCTGTCAAAATGACCAGATCGTGCTGCTGAAAGCTGGTGAGAGGGACCGCCACAAGTCCGGTGATATTCAGTATTTCTCTTCTTGTCAACAAATCTCATGTGCAGAATCAAACCAGCAAGATTTATCTTTGTATCACAGCCTGATGTATCTTCTTCCTCTGTGCCAGAAAAAAAAGATTTAAAACACATCAGTGAGCATGAACATACACATAGTTTATTTTGACTCAGTCCCACATACACCGTCCTGCTGCCCCAAATACTCACTACAGCACCAAATGTAGATTCATCCACTGCTGAAAATAGTCCCTAACAAATGCACTATTTCCTCCTGTTTGTTTGATAAAAACTACAGTGAGCAGCTTTTTTAAATTACTGACACTATTTAAACATGAAACTATAAATTTGTGTTTTTTAAGATTTAGATCTTCAGTAGGAACCAATGAGCTTGGAGCTGTGAGTCACAGACAGGAAGTCAGACAGTATTGAGAGACGGACTAACTTGTTGTTGGTTGCTGGGGTTTTTTATGGGATTTATTGACAATAAGAAAAATATAGAATATCGCCTACTACCTTAACTATTCGCATATTGGCAATGTTAAGAAGTAACAGATGCACATAAATGTTACCTGAATATTCAAACTGAAAGGTGATGTGGTTACCGGTGTATCAGACTACATTTTGTTTTAAAAGTGCTTAGTTAGTAATGACTGATCAATCAAATTAATCAGGCAGTGAGTCATTACATTATCATTAGATTTGGCATCATTGGATTACACATTAATCATCAGTATCTCCGTGTTTTCTCTGCCAGGCTCTCTGGAGGTCGTCTTCGTCCGAATGTGTCGTGTGTTTGACTCGCAGAACAACGCCGTTTATTTCGATGGGAAATTTGCGGGTCCTGACGTCTTCAAAGCTTTAGGTGAGCGCAGGAACTCTCCAACAGATAATATCTACCCCCTTCATCCTGTCACATACCGTCACACCCAGTCGCAGAGGGAGGCAGCGTCCCAAAATAACATCTCCTCTTCCTTCTTGTAGACACACAGTGTGCTTAGTTTAGGCTTAGTGGGAGATTTTGAAACTTTTCTCAAGCTGTGTCTTGTGGAGCGCCCTGTGGGTCATATGGTAGAAAAAAAAGTCGGCATGAAGATCAGAGAAACCAAGTAAATGGAGTGATAAACTGACGACATGGCATTCAGAATAAAAATAATAATTTATATACACACACACACACACACAAAAACCCATAATATAATGTGTGTTATTCTGAAATGGGCCATTCTGTATAATCAGTATTTTTACTTTTGGTACTTTAAGTATATTTTGATGCTGATTTTATGCATTAAAATAAAAAATTTGAATGCAGGACTTTTACTTGTAACAGAGTATTTCTACACTGTGGTACTGCTACTTTTAAGAAAAAATAAAAGATTCTTCTTCCACCAAGCTGCCTACGTCAGCAACATTTTCTGAAACGCATGAATCACACTTTCAGAGCATCACTGACGGCTTTCTAACCACAAAACTAAATGCATTTTTAAAAAATGTCATTTTTGTCTGTATTTAAATTTATATAAAATATAAAATACTAATATGCTCTTAAACTGACTAAAAATGCATATTTGCTGATGCTTTGCACAAGTATAGATTGGATAGATGAATTTATTCATTAGTGTCAAACATTAGCTCGGCAGCTAACTAACTTAATACATTTGTTGACAACAGATTGCATTGTGGTCTGCAGCTGTTTCATTTCCTCAGTAGTTGTAAACAAGTTAATACGAGACAAAACAGCTTCTCTTTGTCACTGAAAGGGCCTCTTGTTTTCCAGCACTGTGACGACTCGTGAGCAAAACAGAGATGAGGAGGTGAATGTTGGATCTTTGGGCCACAGTCGCATTAAAAAGATTAAAACGTTTTATTACGCTGTTTCTTTTTTCTTTCTGGAGCTATAAACAATCCAAAATGTCACACTCTATCATAAGTCACACTCAGAACGTCACTGAACGTGTTTCATCTCTACTTCCCTGTGTGTGTGTGTGTGTTACCAGGCTGCGATGACTTGATCACGTCAGTGTTCGACTTTGCTAAAAGCATGTGTTCGCTGCATCTGTCGGAGGACGAGCTCGCTCTGTTCTCAGCGTTCGTTCTGCTCTCTGCAGGTACGTCTCTTCGCTCAGGTTTAGTGAACTCTGTCATCCTAAAGATTTCATGTGAGTTCACGAGCTGATATCGGTTGTTGTTGTTGTGTTTGCTACAGACCGGTCGTGGCTGCAGGAGAAGCTGCAGGTGGAGAAGCTGCAGCAGAAGATTCAGCTGGCTCTGCAACACGTCCTGCAGAAGAACCAGCGAGAGGACGGACTGCTAAACAAGGTACACACACACACACACACACACACACACGCACACATTACAGCAACCATAACCTAATTCAAACTAAAACCAAGTCCTAACCCTCAAACAGATGTTTGAAGTAGAGAGGACCAGACAAAATGTCCTCACTGTCATGGTCTCAAATTGGTCCTCACAAGGCTAGAAGAGCACTCGCATTCAAAAAGTGTTCAGGACAAACTGCTCGAGGTCAGTCCAGATCTGAACAGCAGTAATGATGAGACTCGAGGTTCAGATTTACTGATTACACTGTGTGTGCACCTTTAGGTTACTCATGGAAACAGGCAGGTTGAGTGAAGATGTAACGCTGTGTTTGTTCAGTGAGTTTAATGTTTAATGTTTCATTGCTCTTTAAATGATCAGTTAATGGCTGTTCTTCATGTCTGATCTCTTCTGGCTGGATAAACACTAAATGTGTTCTATTAGGGGAACCTTTTAGTGTGCCAGTTTTTTATTTGATGAGTCTGGGACGGGAGACAAAGGTTTAGTTTCCATTGTAATGTTATATATATATGTCCACCACCACCACTACAGGACGTTAAGAGAAGGGTATATTGACATAAATCATAAATGAACTACAAATAAAACTATTTGCACCTGGTCATACAGGACTACATGTCTGTTAAGAGGAAGTCACACNATAACCTAATTCAAACTAAAACCAAGTCCTAACCCTCAAACAGATGTTTGAAGTAGAGAGGACCAGACAAAATGTCCTCACTGTCATGGTCTCAAATTGGTCCTCACAAGGCTAGAAGAGCACTCGCATTCAAAAAGTGTTCAGGACAAACTGCTCGAGGTCAGTCCAGATCTGAACAGCAGTAATGATGAGACTCGAGGTTCAGATTTACTGATTACACTGTGTGTGCACCTTTAGGTTACTCATGGAAACAGGCAGGTTGAGTGAAGATGTAACGCTGTGTTTGTTCAGTGAGTTTAATGTTTAATGTTTCATTGCTCTTTAAATGATCAGTTAATGGCTGTTCTTCATGTCTGATCTCTTCTGGCTGGATAAACACTAAATGTGTTCTATTAGGGGAACCTTTTAGTGTGCCAGTTTTTTATTTGATGAGTCTGGGACGGGAGACAAAGGTTTAGTTTCCATTGTAATGTTATATATATATGTCCACCACCACCACTACAGGACGTTAAGAGAAGGGTATATTGACATAAATCATAAATGAACTACAAATAAAACTATTTGCACCTGGTCATACAGGACTACATGTCTGTTAAGAGGAAGTCACACTAGAAAATTAGACAATTAAAATTAGAAAATGGTCCCACGCTGCCCTCTTGTGGTGAGAAGGAGAACTACAACTCATATTTCCCTCCAAACATTCAAATTGAGCAGATAACAAATATACAGTATTGTATGTATAAAAAAGGTTAATCTCCTCTCTCCTCTCCCCTCCTCTCTCCTCCTCTCTCCTCCTCTCCTCTCCCCTCCTCTCTCCTCCTCTCTCCTCCTCTCCTCTCTCCTCCTCTCTCCTCCTCTCCTCAGCTCAGATGTAAAGTGTCAGCGTTGCGTTCACTGTGCAGTCGTCACACAGAGAAGCTGTCAGCGTTCAGAGCAGTTTACCCCGACGTCGTCGGGACACACTTCCCTCCTCTGTATAAGGAGCTGTTTGGTGCCGACCTCGAACTGACTCTGCAGACCGACGACGACTAAACGTTGAGCTCCGCAGAGCTGAACAGTGAACCAATGGACTGAGCCCGGTTTCCACGGCCACGGAGGACGGGACGATGACTCACGCTGCCGCTGCACTTCTCCTGGACAGCTGAGTCCACAAAAACGGAGAGATTTGAACTCCTCAGTTTGTCTTTCTTCACCTCCTGCTTCTCCTCCTCCTCCTCCTCCTCCTCTCATGGCTCTGGGTTTGGATGTAGTGAGGAATCAGGTGGTCTCCCTCCACCTGCAGTAACACACGTCTCTTCTCCAGGATCTTGGATCTGGATCAGATTCACCTCTGACTTTAAGAGACACCTTCAGTATTCACACTGAAATCTTGCTTCAGTTTTTCAAGACATCAGCTCTTCTTCTAACAGTTACTCCACGCTCACTATNCCTCTCTCCTCCTCTCCTCTCTCCTCCTCTCTCCTCCTCTCCTCAGCTCAGATGTAAAGTGTCAGCGTTGCGTTCACTGTGCAGTCGTCACACAGAGAAGCTGTCAGCGTTCAGAGCAGTTTACCCCGACGTCGTCGGGACACACTTCCCTCCTCTGTATAAGGAGCTGTTTGGTGCCGACCTCGAACTGACTCTGCAGACCGACGACGACTAAACGTTGAGCTCCGCAGAGCTGAACAGTGAACCAATGGACTGAGCCCGGTTTCCACGGCCACGGAGGACGGGACGATGACTCACGCTGCCGCTGCACTTCTCCTGGACAGCTGAGTCCACAAAAACGGAGAGATTTGAACTCCTCAGTTTGTCTTTCTTCACCTCCTGCTTCTCCTCCTCCTCCTCCTCCTCCTCTCATGGCTCTGGGTTTGGATGTAGTGAGGAATCAGGTGGTCTCCCTCCACCTGCAGTAACACACGTCTCTTCTCCAGGATCTTGGATCTGGATCAGATTCACCTCTGACTTTAAGAGACACCTTCAGTATTCACACTGAAATCTTGCTTCAGTTTTTCAAGACATCAGCTCTTCTTCTAACAGTTACTCCACGCTCACTATAAACATTCATTTCTATGTCCTCGAGGAACTGGTTTAGCTGGAAACTTGGTGGTGTAGTGACGACCAGCGGTTAGTTGATGAGTTACTATCAGAGCAGGGCAGGCTTTTCTAAAACTGGATGGCGCAACAGGCTAATATGTTAGCTTCCTCCGTTTTAACTCTCCAGCTCTCCTGACCCTCAAAGCTCTGATTAGGCAGTTTACAGTCGTGCAATGATGTGAATTTGCTATTTGTTTTGGTTGCTGGCGTGACCAAGCCCTCACAGTGAACGCCTCATCTCTATCGTTTCCATTTAAATGTAGCAAAAATCTTCACCTCACTTTTTGATCCCCTTCATTTTCAGACACATTTCCCAAAATTCAACCTGACAGATATGGTACCTTTGGAAACTTTGAATAACGTATACCCACTGGAGGGCACGTCCAAGTTCAGGGTTAAAAAAGAAAATGGTCTGCCGCCATTTTTATCGGTAAATGTTTGGGCTGTAAAGATAAGAAGAAGCAGAGGCAGGTTTCATCAGGGTTTATCCTTCTTTTTGACATCCTAAAAATACCACCTGACATTCTTTAAAAAAGGGTGGACGGCAACATTTATTGGCCAGGATGTTTCTGTCCGCTGCTGGACTCAGTTTGTTGCGTTTGTTCAGTTTAAATGAGGCCAGCTGGTTTGTCTGAGCAGAAATCCAGTCTCTCTCTTCTGTTTTCTTCTCCTGATGTCTGTTGATGTGTCACTCAGGTTCATGCAGATCGTCAACGAACCAAATAATCAAACTAGACACCAAACAACATGTCCCCGTCTCCTCTCAGGCAGTTTGACTTTATTATTAATTAGCAGAGACAAAAAAAATTGGAAATGGACAGCATTTATGAGTTTGGTGACTCAAGTTTTCTTTGATGATTTGATCACATTAATTGTGTTGACAACTGATTCTAAAACATTTTTTTTATTGTTTAATATGCACAAATGGAGCTGAGAACACAGCTGAGAGTTTGTGCCTAAAAGTGATATTTACTGTTCGAAAAAACATTCTCAAACTTCTGAATCGGGTACAATGGCTCTGGTTGGAGTTTTCTCCGTTGCATTGAACACTGAGGCTTATGGGTACTGTAGTATTTACTGTCGAGCCATTTGTGTTGAGAAACACATTTAACTGCAGAGGTAGCAGCTCTACTGATGTTACTACTCTTTAAAACTGGACATGTGAGTCACTCCACAAACAGTCGAGCATTTTGGGACAGACTTCTTCAGACCCATCACAGATATAAGTTGACTCATGGACTGGGCAGCAGAAATTCACGAGACATCATTCTGGTTGGTTTTCTCGTCTATAACAGAAATACTTTCAACCACCATGATCTCATTCCTCCTTCTCCTCCTGCCGTTCATCCTCCCAACAGCCTCTTCCTCCTCTGACTGTGTGATGCTTCTGTGCATCGGGTCTGCAGACAGCAGCATCAGACGGAGCAGCTAATTCATTCTAATTTAGCAGTTAGCCTGTAGCACCATCTGGTGGTCCTGACAGGAAACTGCAGCTTCTCTTATTTCTCCTGTCAATTTGACTGCAGTGAGAGGTGGGGTTTGATGGCGTAACAGCAAATCTGAATCCAGTATTTAATCCATTTAACCAATCTCAATCTAATCAGGTTTATCTTTCAACATTTGCAAGAAGATATGAAATGTTAAAGTATGAGTCTGGTGTTAGTCTGTATTTTTCTTATTGCCAACAAATCCCATGTGCAGAACCAAACCGACATGTTAGTTCGTCTCTCAATACTGTCTGACTTCCTGTCTGTGGCTCTCAGCTCCAAGCAAATTGGTTCCTACTGAAGATGTACAGTGCATCTTTATAAAAACCTCACAAATATATAGTTTCATGTTTAAAAAGGCTCAGTAATTTCCCAAAACAGCTGCTCACTTTAGTTTTTAATCAAACAAACAGAAGGAAATAGCGCACTTGTTGGGCACTATTTTCAGAGGTGGATTAAAAATTTGTGAAATGAGACAAATCCAAGAAAGAAATATCAGTCTGTGGTTGAACTGCACACAAATGTACGTATGTTTGAATTTAACTGATAGAAGAAGACAGATTCATTTAGGATTCAACCAGCTTAATGAAAGCAGTACTGCAAAAATAACACAGTATTAAGAGCAATATAGACACTGCTTCATTAAAAAAAAGAAACTATGCAGAGTCAAGGAAGGTGAAGTGATGAAAATATTCATTTGTTGCACTACAGTGAATCTATCTACTGCCTACCTGTTAGTGTGTGTGTGGTGTGTGTTTATGTGTCTGCACACATTCTCTTGTCTGTCGTACATTTTAAGTCAAAGTTTGGACTACAGACTGCTGGGAGGACATTTTTTCCATCAGCCGCAGCCTCACTTTTCATTAATTGCGATTAATCGCAATGAATTTTCTTAAAACTGGTCAAAATGGAAGCAGTAGATCAGATATCCTGAAACATCCCAAAAACATTTGGAACATTCATTTTCAGAAATTTGTAGTCACCATGCACAAGCTGAAATAACCCTGATGACATCACCATGACATCATCGGGATTATTTTTGTTTCAGGCTTGACAAAACTTCTCCAGAGCCACAGAAGACAGTATACAACTGTTTTCACAGGCCGGGTAGAGCTAACCATGACGAGTCATTTGATTTTGACATAAAAATTGGTGATGTGCAGCTTTAACAGGGCCACAGCGTCTCATCTCTAACAACGTGTTTACACAGGAGGCGTTTCGGCTGCGTCTACACAAGTCTACCCAGGCCATTTAATGGCTCGCGTTTTACTTGCGCTATATGTGTGGAAATGCAACCCAAAGCCTATTTTCTTCTGTTTTAGGCGCTGAACTACAGTGATTGTGTATTAGGCTTTGAGCGCTTCCAAAATGCGGGTGACCAACACTCAATACTGAGCCTGAACACATCCTGTATAGACACAGACTGAGGACTGAAGCTGCTGCTGCGCTAACGTGCTGCTCACGCTACGCCTCCTGTGCTGACATGGTGTTACCCACGATATCATCCAACCTGGACATTGAATTTCGAAATATAAATATAGTAACAGGCTAATTTACTTTGACTGTGACTCATTACATGTTGTTGTTTACTGTTCTGCCAGTCAGAATTAGCAAGTGCACCCGTCTCACCTTCAAACATCAGCAAAGTATTTTAACAACCAATGTGGACCAATATAATCAACATCATTATTACTATTATGTTTTACCACCTGCTCCATCTCACCACAACATCAATCTCGAGGTCCAAAGTCCAATAAAAATCTGTATTTCTGGCAAATAATGAACGTAACTTTAGCCATAACTGAATGTCAAGCAATAATGTAAATGTATTTTTATCTTTGTTTATTGTGTATAGTTTGAAAATATGGCATGTCAATGCAGATTCTAATTTATGAGATTGTGTGTTATTAACTTACTATTTTGTCTCGACCCGTCACGTGATCACGTACGCTGATGACACACTTTTCTCCCTCCACGACACCTTATTATTTGGCCCTCATTCTGTAAGTAACTTTATTGATAAGTCTGCACAGGCCACAGGAACATACTGCTATAGATGCCTAATGAGCGTCAAACTTTTTATCTGTTGATTGATATGCATCATAATGTATAATATCTGGTTTGATATGCACTGCTCTCCTTTAGATTTAGTTTAGTTACAGAGAGAGCGTTTTTGTGTTTTTAATATGTGCGTGGTGCTAGGTTACCTTTTGTTAGCAGGGTCCTGATTTTACCAAACATGCCACATTCTTTGTTTCCTCACAGGGTAATACATTAAAAGGAGAATTCAGGGTTTTTGTGTGTTTTTTTAACAACCTGACAGCAACTATCTTCAGAAATTTGTCATACAATGACAACCAATGGAGTCAAACTAATTGCTCGTATTGCGATGCCTGGTGACTACGACTGCAACAGTGTTCCTGAGTTTCTGGTGACCAAAATGTTAATTGTAAATAAATAATGTAAAATTATAACTGAAAGTTATGATTGGCAAAACTACATACATATGGTAAAATATAGTTTGGGTGGAGTTGTTGGACATCCAATTGGTAGCTTTTGGTTAAACTTTCCTACCTAACTGTATGCTGTCATGTCAGTTCATGCATGATAATGAAATGGGACAAAACGCTAACTAGGCTACCATTAGGAAGCTTGTTGATTCATCTCACCTATGAGCCAATCAAAACTGTGCGTATAGTTTACTTAAAGCAACGTTTACTGAACTTGAGTTTTGTCAGAGACAAGGAACAAAATTTCAGGGCAATTTTAGGGGATATTCAAACCAGGAAAATGTCTACCTGGCTACTGTCTGAGTTGTATAAAAACAGAATTTTCCTTTGAATTGTCAAATGTTATTATGATTATGAAATATCATAGTACAAAGATGTTTTTATCCAGCCTGCACCTGTATCAGTGTGTCAGACTCGGGCCTGTCAATTTCTTTGTTTAAACTGGTCAAACATGACTTCTTTTGTTTTGATACAAAGCAGAGCTGCTGTATCTGAAATGTAATAAAAATAAAACGGATAAAAAAATACATTTGTCTGTTTTGGCTTCTTTCAAATTTCATGTACTGCTGCTTTGAGTACAAAAATATGTGCTTGCACCACCTCTGTGCTCTGCAAAGAGCAAACTATAACCTGTTTGTTGCCACCTTTCAAACTAAAATAAAGTTTCTGTGTTTGAACAATGAACAAATTAAGTTTGTAAAGATGAAGCCACCTGAAGGTCTGGAAGATATTAAAAATACAACATACAACTTCTCCCCAATGTTTAGGCACTGTCCTCCTTCCCATCAGCTGCATTATCTTCAGTCACCAGCACATCATTTCTGGAAAAAGTAAATGTTATATACAAATAAAATCCCAGTCACCTCCATTGTAATTGTGAGGAGGCAGAAATCAACATCTGAGCAGACAAACCATCTGCGTGGTTAGATACCAGAATAAATGTGTTTGTTTGTTTATTTTGTGATTTGGGTGAACTGACCCTTTTAAACTACCTTTCTCATCCTGTGTTCTTCATCTGATATCAACTTTAATCAGATCTTTTTCTAAATCTAAAAAGGGAGAACGAAAAGACAGGAAACAAGAGAAGGGAACGAGAAAGGAGAGGAAATAGGAGAGAAGATGAGGGGCCAGGAAGAAGAGGAATCTGTCTGCCATGTAGTTTTCTCTCCAGTAGATGGCAGTAGAGTTCAGGTGTATCTATTAACCTGCAGGAGAAGAGGAGACTGTTTTTCAGCAGACGCAAACAGGCAGATTAAAGCAATTTTCCCCCCGACACTGACTGCAGAGCTCATCACCGCACTGAGGCTCAGATCACACTGTGTTTGAATGAGATTACTTTATGATGATGGAGTTTGTATCTCTGTTCAGGCTCGATATCAAGTTGTAGATTTCACATGAAGAAAAAGCTGACAGTCAGGAATTTCACTTTCACTGACAGCTGATGGACTCGCTGTATTTCTCTTTCAAACAACATTGTTTTTCTTCTGCTTTTAACGCGTCATATTTAGACTTCAACACCTTTTGTCTTGTTGTTTTGTGTTTCTCACCTGCTCTGTAAAAACACTTCTACGAGTGATCCAAAACAGAAGTAGCCTTTGCTGTTTCCTGTCTGACGCCGTCACTTTCTTCGAGTGTTTTTTACTCCTCTGTCAGACCTTCTCTTCTCTGCAAACCTCCTTCCTGACAAAACATATCACCTTGAAATGTTGTTCCTTCTCACTTTCCAACTCATTTTGTCTGTCCTGAACGTCTGCTCATTTAAAGTTTAAGTCCTCGGTTGTGACGTTCAACACATTCCAGGAGTTTTTTGTAATTTGGTGTAATTTTATGGGCAGACATCATAAATTAAACTGTCCAGGCTTATTTTTAGACTCGTTATATGTTTCAATTTCACTAGTTTTAGGCCAAAAATAACTAACTAAAGAGCTTCTCCACCAGAATTTTGTTCCTGGCAGTGCAGAGAAGGCTCAGAGAGAAACAAAATGTTTTATTTTATGCGTCCATAATTTCTCCCAAGGAAGTTTCCTGTAAGAAACTACAGTTTGTAATGTGGTACTAATTATAGAGAAAAATAGAAACCAAGTTCTGGAACACTTTATATGTTCTATAGCTGACAGATGCTGTTGTTGATTTTCAGAGAAGTTTCAGGATACGTGCAAATGCTTCATTTACAGTAATAATTTGACATTTTGGGAAATCCACTTATTCGCTTTCTTACTGTGAGGTAAATGAGAAGATCAATATTTCTCTTTCTGTGTTTTAACCAGAGACTGTATATAAAGATGGACGACATGACAGCTCCCTAACAGCGAAGCCAAAACATCTGGATCGCCCCCTGGTGGCTGGTCCCAATATAGGTCATAAATCCCGCCCCCTCCATGTTAGCAGATGGGACATGGGCCAAACCAAAAAAATCATAGTACACATCAAATAAATGTTTCCCAAAGATGGTCTCTGTCATTTTAGATAGTTCTTATCACGCTGATGTTTGTTCAAGTGTTCATCTTTCTGATAAGTTTGGTTTTAATTAGTTAGTTGATGCTATAAAAACAGGGTGAAACGTCATGATTGACAGCTGTCAATCACAGTGAAGTAGTCGCCGAGGCACCTGCTGACGTCTTTTCAGGAGTTGAATGTAGAGTAGGAACGTCGAGAGGAGATATAACTTTAACTTTAGCAGGTAATCGTTAACTAGCAGTTACTAATTATTGATTACAGATCAAGTCGGGGGGGTGTATGGGCGGGACATTGATACTGCGGCTCCTTCCCCGATCACTACTGCGCAGACTCTGACTCCAAATGACATCACCATCTTTATATACAGTCTATGGTGGAGACGAGTCGTCCGTCTTCATATACAGTCTATGGTGGAGACGCACCGTCCATCTTCATATACAGTCTATGGTGGAGACGAGTCGTCCATCTTTATATACAGTCTATGGTGGAGACAAGTCATCCATCTTTATATACAGTCTATGATGGAGACACGTCGTCCATCTTTATATACAGTCTATGGTGGAGACAAGTC
>NTHP01000442.1:141071-151103 GCA_003416845.1 Oplegnathus fasciatus
GTCGTCCATCTTTATATACAGTCTATGGTGGAGACGAGTCGTCCATCTTTATATACAGTCTATGGTTTTAACTATGGAGCTAGAGCCACAAAGTGGTTAGCCTAGCTTAGCATAAAGACTGGAAGCAGAGGGAAACAGCTAGCCTGGCTCTGTCTGAAGTTAAAAAATACACCTACCAACACCTCTAAAGCTCACTAGCATGTTATATCTTATTTATTTGTTCAAACAGTAAAGTAAAAAACAAGTTGTTTTACTGGTGCTTCTTGCTGGAACTATTTCTTGAGGACCATGGCTACATGTTTCCTCTGTTTCAGCTTCATATTTACTGTACAGACATGAGATTCTCATCTAACTCTCAGCAAGAAAGCAAATAANAAAATGTGGAACTACTCCTTTAAATAAAAGAATGTATGAAGTATGAAGTGTAATAAAAGATGAAGCCATTTGTTGCCCTTAGTTTTGTTTGTTTTAGAGTTCTGTAATGAGGTTTGCTTTGGGAGGTTTTTAAAATGTATTAACGTGTTCAGGCAGAAGATAAAGCTAATTTTCACCTCACTGTCTTTGTGCAAATTTGACCTCTGGAGTGTTTTTGCAGTCCGTACGAATTAACCACAAACACCCAGTGTACACGCCTAAACCTAACCAAACTGCAACCGTTTCACAACGTTAACCACGTGATAGAAAGGCTTTCTTGTTCTCCCACGTGCCCTTTGTTTTGGAAGTACGTTAACTGAGCACGACATCATTACGTGATGAGGTGTTTAGAGGTCGTAGTCATTTCATGTCTTTCTATGAGCTCAGGTTGGACCATGTTGTGTGGAGCCTGTATGCGTGCTGTGTTTGTATGACAGCTCAGACTCTCCACACTTACCAGGAACTCTGTCTCTTTCTATTGTTTTCCTCCAGCTGGTGTGTTTTTCTTCTTGTCTCTGTACCTGTAAGAAGAGAGAAGTCATACAGACGTTTTTCACTGAAGCTGAAACATTTTCTACTTTCTTCTTCAAATGCACCTTCTCATTCTGCGCAGCCCAAGGTGAATTTTTGCATGGACACTATTGCCACATGCTGACGGTTTAACACCTTGCTGTGTCTTTTCTTTCTACAGATCTCACTGTAGTGTTGACCTCGGGGCTCTCGCTCGTCCTCCATGTTGTGAAGGTTGTTTCAGTTTCCCTCAAAGTTATCATGGACTCTAGAAGCACACATCCATATTAGAGTGATAGAAACCAAAGGATAAGAGATAAAGTGGTACATGACTGTGGTAACTGCCACAATTTGTCATGATGACTGATTTTCAAAATCGGACTGAATCCACGTGACTCAGAAACGTTCTGCTGTCTGTGTCGGTTTTTCAGTGATGATTATTTGGAGCTGACTGGTGCTGATTGTTGTTTGTTCGCTCTCAGAGCTGATTTGGCTCTGAGGCGACTGTTCAAAGCTAAATGACTTCTCTGACGTGTAGACAAATTGATGTAGGGTTTCTTTTTACCCTTTCAGTTCAGTTTCACTGTGTGTATGATAAAAAACAATATGGATGAGCACCTACAAACTAATCAATATGAGTTTTGTGACATCTACAAACTGGTGATACGAACAAAGACTGGAAAGAGGAAAGGTGTGCTTGCTTCTGCATGGAGGTAAAATGGGGGTGGCAGCCTTATTACGTTATCCATCTGTAATGAGAATTCCTTTGGCAAATTAGCCCCTCACTAATGAACAAGCCTCAGAAGCTGTAAAAGGGCTTTAATGAAACAGGAAGTTTTAAACAGGTTATGGCAACACCAACTCAGTCGTTTAATGCACTGCTCATTTTGTCCTCATTACAACCTGTTCAGCCTCACACACATCCAGGAGCAACGTAAAGAACATCAGGGAGTATTAGAAAAACAAAAAAACTGTCACTTTACCACATGTGAATGAACGTCCATCATAACTGTGAAAACACATTTAGAAATAAAATGTTCAGTGTACTACAAAGACAGTCTGACCTCATTTATTTTCA
Organism: Oplegnathus fasciatus; assembly: GCA_003416845.1. Classification (NCBI taxonomy): domain Eukaryota; kingdom Metazoa; phylum Chordata; class Actinopteri; order Centrarchiformes; family Oplegnathidae; genus Oplegnathus; species Oplegnathus fasciatus. Next base: position 143,074 of record NTHP01000442.1, read on the forward strand.
GTCCAGAGTGCAGGAAGGGACTGTGACCTGTAACAGTAGGATTCATACAGTTTGTAATGAGAGGGAAATATGTGATTAAGCTAGCTGATGTTATTTACTCATTTTGTCAAATGTTGTTGACATAAGGTTTTGTCATTTCAGGTCAGTTGTGTTATTTTATGAAATGTGATTTAAAATCTTGCAGATTGAATCATTATTAAACACGGTCTCTTCAATATGCGTACAAATAACACAACTTTTACACTTTGAAATAGCGTGCAGTGCATACGGCAAAGTCAACTTTTGCGTGCAGGTTATACGCCAATCCTTACCATTCACTTATGGGGAGAGCACATGCGTACAAATACCACACGTTTAGGCACGAAAAGTAGCCTACTTGATTAGGTTTAGGAAAACATCATGGTTTGGGTTTAAATAACAATGTTATTTATGTCAGTAAACTAAGGTACGAAACAGAAGTTACATTAGTTACGTACATAACAACAAAAAAGCCAACGTTGACTTTTGGTTCACACGGGACACGAACTGCAGTTCCTCTGTTTGTTTGACCCGTCCTTCCACCCCAACCTCCACCTTTATACTACATCACCTGACATGGCGTCAGATGACAGGCATGTGACATGCACGCAAAACAGACGTATGAAATGCACGCCAAATTGGACTTTGACGTACACACTGTACATATTTTCACATTTTTTCACAGTTGGTTCAGTTAGCTACACAACAGCTACACCTGCAGTTAGGCTGTAAATATTTATCACTACTAAACTCTACAGAACAACTAGTCTGTGAGCTGCAACCTGTTTTAATTCAGTGATGATAAAACTCCACTCAGTAACACTGACATTAGCACCAGGCTAATTAAGTTTGAGCGGACGAACAGCTGGTGTTCGTAAGTCTCCAGGAGCAGTGGCTTCTTCCCAGCTGGTAGGGAACGTTCCCACAACATTGGCTAACATTACTTACAAGTTCTAATAATGTTTTAAAGAATGTTTTAAGGATGTTTATCGTTTCAAATAATGTTCCTATAAGGTTAAATGTTAACATAATGTTTTTAACTGCAACATTCAGAGGATGTTTTGAGGACGTTGTCAGGGCCACAGATTATGTTGCAAGATAACAAAGGAAGAACATTCTCAATGTAGCATTCGGAAAATGTGTTGAGGATGTTATTGAGGCCTGAGATGACAGAACATCTCTTATAAAATGTTCCTGTAATGTCATATATATACAAGGTAATGGTGGCCAAGCTCAAATTTATTTATACAGCGCTTTAAAAAACAAAACAGGTTTGTGCCAACACTGCTACAACTTGAACAGAATTGAGCATGTGGCTCAGGAGGCAGAGAGGGTAATCCAGTGATCAGAAGGTTGGGAGTTTGATCCCTGAGTCTGGATGGCTGCAAGGGGCTGGTTATCATTAAGTATTTTAAGAACGTTATCACCCGAACATTTTTAGAACGTTTTTAGAGAATGTTATCCTGCCTTTAAGAGGAACATTCGGGGAACAAAAAAAAAACCTTCCATGGTAATATTCTCAGAACGTTTTTGGAACAAAGAAATTCTAGCTGGGTTGTCGTCACCATGAGGTTGCAAACGTTCATCAGTGCGCGCTTGCAAAGTAGACGGTGACTTGAGGCCTGGTGACAGAGGAGCTTCAATAAAACTGGACAGTGACACACAGCTAATAAGCTACGATAGCTTCCTCCATTTAGGACTCTCCGTTACCTCAAAGGTCCTCCATACGGCTTCATACCCCACCAGAAGCATTTCAGAAGTGGAGCGTTTTGCCCGTCATATGCTGTTAACTTGCTCAGATTTTGTTGATTTGGTCACTTATCCTTGATTTTTGTGCTTCTTCTGGCCTGGTGCCACCGGTTATGTTGTGATGCTGATGTAGTGATGTGATATACGATCGGGAAGTTGCAGTGTTTTATTTTGAAAATTGACCAGATTCTCTATGCCATTCCTGTGTCTGACTTCCTGCCCGGCTCACCTGCTCTGTGCAGATTGACGCAACTTCCATCAAAAATAGACTAGGCCTGTATTTGAACCGAAGCAGAGCGGAGAGCCGCTTCTGGGACACTTCTGGGACGCTTCTGAAACGCGCCGCGGTGCATCTGGTGGAATCACAAGCATAGAGTGGCCACGATCAGTTCAGCCGGAACGTGGCGCAGACGTGCCCGTAAGATGTAAAATATGTTAAATAGATGGCAAATTGTTGTGTGAGCCAGCCGCCCCTAATAGTACTGGCAAACTCCCTTTGTTTTTTGGAGCAGCGTTCACACAATTTACAGTTTACATTTAGCAGCTGTCTGATGTTTTTTTTCTGTCCTCGTCCTGGCTGGAGACAATCTCCATTAAATCCAGAGAGAGACCCGTATTAAAACAAGCAGGATAAACAACGCAGCCAAAACAAGCTCAGCGACGCCCGTCTGTTCACCGCCAAGCTGGAACGACCAAACACTTCCTCTGTCTCCCGAATGAGACTTTGATTTACACAAACAGCTTACATGTGCCTCCTCTTCTTTTACCTCTTTACCCCTTCATCCGGCCCTCCGGCTCTAATTACCAGGACACACGGGAGGACGTCCCTGACGACAGGCCGAGGGAACGAGGAGAGGAGGGAAGTCGCTGGGGAGGCGTGTTTGCTAATGAGATGGATCAGACTTGGCAGGCAGCAGAGCCTGGCAGCAAACTGTGGACAGAGAGAGACGGACACCCAAATCTGTGAGCTCCACTCGCACTTAACCAAACAAATCTGGAGCAACAGCAAAGACCTGGACTGTAAATAGCCTCAGAGTCCATTTTAGAGCCTGGGGATTATCTGCATTTTCATACCGTCAGTTTGATAAAACCTCAGTGAAGCATATGTGAAGGAGGACTGATTTCACGGTGGAACAGTGAGCAGATTGTAGCTTTAGTTGCAGAGAGGTTTCTCAGAGGCAGAAATAATCTCAGTGAATAATCAGGCAGAAAACTGGAGCTTTCCTGATCTCTGAGGGCATTTATTTATCATTTATTTATAACATCTGGCCACACCCCCAACAGTGATGTCAGAACAGGTAATTTGGCTTTGATATGAACAGTAATGGGAAACACCTGTTGGGATATCACTGGCTGAAGGTCCAACATGCTTGATGGTTTGAAACCACAAGCAGCAAAAAACAGCATTTGTCTCCCCTGTAAATTATTGGTAACCTTTGAACCTGAATGGCTTCCCCTGCTGTGTTCTGGTCAGCTGAGCTGAATGGCTAACAGTGTTTTTTCTGGTTTTATGTATCAGTTGAATTTTTTAATCAAACATTTTTTATGTGGATCCCTTAAAAGAACTGTGAGTTTTACCGTGTAAACATGAACTTGTTTTTTTGATGCACATTACCTCAAACATATAATTGGACCGTCGCTGATAACAACACCTGGGCCAATAAATTGGCTGTTTCATTGCTGCCATCATCCTTTAACCAGCCCTGGATGAGCTCAGAGATTCTTCCAAAGCCACCAGACTGCAGCATTAAACAGGAGAGCAGAGGCTGATAGCAGGAGGATGAGTGGCAGCAGAACACAGAGCTGCAGGACAGACACCCTCCGGCTGTCGTCCACCTCAAATGGATCACATTTAGCAGCTTTCACCCCTCCACACTCCATCCTCAGTTCTCCATTTTCTCATCTCCACCACCTCCACACACAGACAGCGTCCACTTCTGTCCATCATATTATCTGCTCAGCGAGGCCACATCTCCTGTCTGCCTGCCTCCTGTGTCAGAGCTCTTCAGGGGTTTATCACTTTATCAGCCCACTCAAGGCCGAACAGATCGTCTGATAAAATCACATCATGGTTTCTGTCCAATGACACGCCTGAAACTGCTCCGGGCCAAAGCCGTGAGCTACTCTTCACGGTTATTTTCGCTCAGGTCCTCAAACAGTGCTGCTGCTGACCTACACCATTTCATTCACAGGAGGCTCTGACATCTTTTATATTTTCATGCACTCAAATAGTCATGTACTTTAGATTGATTCCCAGTGTGCCTTGTATGAACCAGTTTCAAAATAAACTAACAAGTGCCAGTCCAGCTGGTGACACACCAGGGGAACAGACATCTGTCAGTGATCCATGTGCAACTGACTGATGACATAAAAATACTTGTGTGTGTGGTTAAACCCAGTCAGATGGTAGCCTAGCCTAGCCTAGTGAGTCCAGGTTACCTTCAGTGTCAGCCTTTAATGTTTAAAGTAAAATTTCCATTGTGGACTTAAATTTTTCCTAAAAAGCTGAAATATAAAACGGAGCGTTTTTTGTCCATATTCTAAGATAAATGATCTATTACTGAAGAAGTGTGTGTGTGTGTGTGTGTGTGTGGGGGNNCGGCTAAAATAGACTCAATAATACATAAAATTAATATGTAGTACAGTATTGAGACCCAGCACAATCAAAGGTTTGATGAGGCACAAAAATGACTCCAACCTCCATCAATCATCCTGCCAATCCCATCAATGGGGCCTGCGAGGCAAAAACCAGGACTAAATACATCTAATTACGCTGCTGTATGCTGTATACAGTTAGGATGTTGTATAGAATTGAGACGCAGCACGGGTATATGTAGTTTTTGCTAACAAAATCATTGTTACTGTTAAACGAAGATTTGTTTCCCCTGTGAGTTCCCATTTATTCATTTTTATTTCAACATTTCTGTTGTAAACACACACATGCACACACAGACAGTTTTGGCTTAAGCATTAAAACATGTCATTATTATATAATCAGTGTTTCCCACAGGATTTTGTGAGACTGTGGTGGGTGGACCTCGGACCCCCCTACAGGGCATGCTCCCCCAGAAGAAAAATTTGTACATTTTAACGTTAAATGCATCAATCGAACTTTGAGAGCAAAATTAAGAGGCTAGATCTCTGAAGAGCTTGGTGATGACACACAGGGACGGACTGGGAATGAAAAATGGGCCTGGACTTTTAAACTCAGACTGGCCCACCGAACCCCCCCACCGACCACCACCCACGCCACACTTCATGTAAACAAGATTACTGAACAACATTTACAAGAATAACTTTAGTAAAATAGATGTAAAATAGAAGAAGGGGAACATTAGGGGAAATTAGTAAAATGAGTATATTAGTATAATATTATAACATTAAATAGAAAGTTTAATGTTAATATAATAGTATAATGTTAGTGTAATAATAATAATAATATATTAATTATATCATGTTAGTATATTCATATAAGCTCTTTTTGTTTGTCCGTCTTGCTCCGCTCTTTATCCAATAACACCCAGAACAGGTGGGGAAAGGGCGGGGCCCAGGTAACGTTAGACTGGACTGAACCAGTAGTGATGGGCTGGGGGAGAGAGGCTGACAGTGGTGATAATGACAAAACTGTGTTTGGACTAGTGGATAACTGCAGTGGCTACTGTAACGGTGGTTAAAGTTATAATCTCAGAGATTTTCATTTCGTTGTCTTTTGCGGCACCTATGGCGATAATCGGTAATTGCAGGTGTGTTTTTGGACCTCACTTCAGTTTCAGTTTCCTCGTCTGTAGTCATCGATCTTTTCTTTGTTTGTTCGGCCATAGTAACTGTTTACTCACAACACTAGCAGTGATTTTTCCGGGAAAGTCGCTGCTGACACCTGGGTTGTAATACTGCAAATACTGCAGGCTTTCAATCAGTGGGCCACCGGCTCAGTCACCATTGTGATGCATCATTCATCATAGATAATGACTTAACAGACGTTTATTTGAATGAAAATCTTCGAGATTATACCTTTAACGTTACCTGCCTCAAACGATGGTGTGTCCTCAAAAAAGCCTCGGTGTCTCTAATACAGCCAGGACTGTGTGAGAGAGCACACGCAGCAGGGGAGGACTGACGGGGAGTGAGGGATGCTTTGCTGAAGCAACGGCACAAAACACAACGTTAGAGATCTTTTACTTTATGAGAAGTGTAAAAATATTGTCGGTTCATTATGAAACTGCAGTGAGACAAATGAGACTGTAGCGGGCCGCCACAGTCCAGGTAATTAATGGGAAACACTGATGATGTAATATTTTCATTCATATCTTTGCTGTGAAAGTCTTCACTCTGCAGCAGAGGGACGGAGCTTTTACCTGTAATTCACAGACACAAGTTTCTCTTTTTCATCTCTTCCTTTGGCATCCTTCGACCAGTTACCTTTAACCCCCTATTCTCTCATTTCCTCCCACTATCTACCATTACCACCACCTCCTCCATCTCTGCTTCACCTCCTCCACCTGACATCTTCCTGCTTCCATCTATTTTGTCCTCTCTCTGTCCAAATCACATCTGAGTGCCAGCAGGACTGGTCCACGCCTCCCATTACCTGCACCCCGCGTTCCTGCATTTTCTCACTTATTTCCCAGGTTCCCCTTCTCTCTGGTGTGTTCTCTTAACCTCTCCTGTGGTGTGCGGAGAGGCACTGTGCAGAGCATATAGCCCAGCTTCTTTTCAGCCTTGTTACATTCAGAAATAACTTCATGTTACCTGAGTCTCCAGGTAGAGATCTAAGAGCGGTAGCTGAGTCACTTTCCACCATGTTCTCACTTTCATCCTCCTCCACTCCTCTTTCCTTCTGTTTCACACTCTCTGTTTACCGCGTACTTTCCTAATCTTTCCATCTCCCGACAAATATTTGCTGTTTTGTCGTCTCTTACAGTCGTTCTCCTGCTCCTTCCTGCATGTCTCTGGCTCTCTGAGCACGGTTGCAGTCTGCAGTGTTTTCTGTAGAGGGCTGCTACTTCAGATAAGCAGCAAACTGAACTGCAGCTAGCCTACGCCGGCCCATGCCTGCCTCAAGTCTTGTCCCAGTTCTAAACTTGGGTGTTGAGTCTGAAACGAGATAACCCAATCACTGATTTTAACACCCAGCGTCATAGTGAAAAACAAGAAAGATGAAAAGTATAATGCAGTGCAGTGCAAACAGAGAAAGAATGAGTAAACTGTATCGAATGACTTAATTCATACTCTTGAATAACAGATTGCACACAAATGATCAGAATATAATGTTAAATAAATGTGTACTTGTACTTTTTTTTTGAACACTAAAAAACAACAATTTTACTTTTACTGAAATATTTTTATTTCAAGAATTGAAAGAACATTTCATTTGCTAAAAAATAAAAAAAAGTCAGCAGCGATACAAATGATCTACATGCAGTACGCTACAGCGACGGTATACTTTCTTACAACAGGCGATTTTAGAGAAGTCTGAGTGCACCAAAGTCATTTCCCTCCATGACACCTGCCAGGTTATGTGGGCTGTTTTCAAAGCAAAACAAACTCATTTTTCATGAATTAACATAAACAATCTGGTGTAGAAGCGACGCCTCGTTTGAGTTAACACTGTTTTCTCCCTGCTGTTCTCGGTTAACGCTAACTAGCCATCGGAGCGTAAAGAAAGCAGATTGAAGGTTTATTTGCCTGGTGTGTGATGTCAGCTGGTCCGTAAATCGGACTATGCCCACGCTAAAATGGAAACTTTTTATCTCTTTTTTAACATCATTCACAATAAGCTGCTGTTTTCCACCCTGAAAACTGTGCTTTCTTAGATCATTCTTAAGAGTGAACAGAGCTGTTCATTCAATGACTGCTCATTTTGTGATAATGTATATAATGTATAAGTGTCTAAAACAATGATGTGATGGAGGTTTCAAAGCAGCAGCCCAGGAGCAGCCATTAGCCTCAGTTAGCAGATAGCATTTATGACTCACCATCACTTCTGCAGTCGTCAAAACAGAAACACATGTTGACAGCTGGAATGTGTGATCAGCTGTAACTACTGTAAACTGAATGAACCTGCTGAGAGGCAAAAACTACAGCCTTGACTACCTCATCGTTCTTGTTGTCTGATCTTGAGATCAAAACTGATTATCAAATACCAATTTATCATTTTGCACAGACCAAACTGAAGGATCTTCCCATCAGCATCTGTATTTGTGACACGTATAAAACCGGGTGAGAGAACCGACCAATCCTGACTTTCATGTGTTAATCATTTG
>NTHP01000442.1:151343-170953 GCA_003416845.1 Oplegnathus fasciatus
CTTTTAAGGTGGAATGTTTTCTTGCATGTTACTCAGTGCATGAGCTGACATCATGAATCAATCAACACACCTTAAAAAAAACGAATATCCGAATCCCAAAATTGAAAAGCAAATACCTGCCCAACAAACGAATATTCGAATAGTCGTACATTCGAGTCCAGCCCTATTTGTTTTACTACAATATTCACTCGTGGCACCTAAAGTAATGTTTGTTCTGGTTATGTTCAGGCACTCATAGCTTTTATTTAAAGTTAGTGAAAGATTTTTCATTAAATATTTAAAAAGTCAACAGTGACATCGAGCATGAGACGCGACATGTTTACTTTATTAACATTTAATCTAGCCTTAAAGCAATAGTTCGTATTGATTTTTTTAAATCTAATTCTCAGCAAGAAAGCAGATAACTACTGCTTTAACTAAAGCCTGTTCCTAACGACATGCGGGACTCAGGATATGAAACCCAGTCTCTGGAGTCAAAGTCCTTCGTTTTGTACACCCATCATCATCCACCCCGACCACCTCCCTACGACGGCCCTGTGGTATTAGAATGTAATTTTTTCCTTCACTTGAAAAAATGTGTTCAGGGAACAAAATCCAGAGAGTAATTCATTTTCTCTCTAAACGTATTTGGCAAAACAAATTATTTATATATATTTTGTTTAATTTGGAGGACTTGTTGCTTTCTTTCTACTGAGGTACCACAAGGATCGGTGCTTGGTCCCCTTCCGCCTACTTTGGCCCATTTATTGGCTCACCAGGTTTCTCTTACCATTGTTATGCTGCTGATAGCCGGCTCTGTTTTAACTTCCCATCGTCTCGGCTGTGAAATTTGGAATTGAGTGCAGTGACACGTATTCTCAATGGCGAAATGAATCAGTGTAAATGTAATGCAAGGCAGTGTATTCAAGAACTTTTCAGGCCTTGTACTTATGGTACCAAGACCTCTCCAGGATTTGCAGCATATAAAGCAAACAATCTGCAACCAGTATAGACGAGCAAAAACCTGCAGTTGCTTTGCTTTTACTGTAACTTTCAACACCTGTGCTGCTACAGCTTGCAGTTTCGTCCAGTATAATTTTCTGTGTGTCTGGTTGTGTTTAGTATGCACACAGGTGTCTCCTCCAGCAGCGGTGGACGAGCTGAATACAAATATTTATTAATTAAGGGCTAATTTCCCGCTCCATTGATTCCAGCTCCCACGTAGCTCCGCTCTGCTCCCCAGAGGATCAATGAGAGCACAGACAAACCCCCAAAGTACTACATGTATGTGGATTTCTTTGCACCCCTTATTCTTGAAACAGAAGGGTTTTTTTTAAGTTTCATGGATTTTTATTTGTGAGTCAGTGAGGTGGGAGCTTCCACAAACTCCTGATATGAGGGCAGAGCAGTGATGCCCCAGGGTTTTGCTGTAGGTGGGGTCAAAAGGTAAAAACACACTCCTTGTTAGTCAGAGTGTTGAGTTTGTACAGGTGTGATGGACATCTGTCAATATAAAAGGAATAAACAGAATATCTGGGTTTCATGTTTTATTCCACTAACTCTGATGGCTGATCTGGGCCAATTCTGATTGCCTGCAGTCCTTTTTTAACCCAAACAGATACTACTGCTGAACTACTACCTACTAGATCCGCACATTTTAACAAAGGCGACGATGATTACTTAACCATATTTGAACGTCCACAGATCACTGACTGTCCAATACGTTGTATGGATTTCTGTCAAACCTGATTGCCTTTAATTTTGCAAGATCCGCCTTTGCTTCCCGGCTACATGAAAATCCATGAAACAGGTGGAAGCATCTGTCGCCTCACAGCTTCACCCTTCTGACAGTGTAGCATCGACTAAACAAGCCAAGACATGGACTCATGTTATCAGAAATCTGATTAGATACCCATTTAACTTAGAACATAGACAGAAACTACTGTCTTTGAAAACCCCCTGTGTAATTTCTAGGAAACAGTAGACTCTCTGATTTGATCCTTGTCCTTTACGTGGATAGATGACTAATGCCTGCTGCGTAACTAACCACTCAGATTCATAATAATAGAGATTTGATGGTCTGATTAGTAAAACAAACAACAGGTTTGAGTGTCTGTGTTTCTCAGCTGTATACATACAGAAATGTAGCTTTAATTCTGTTCCCCTGGGTTTCATCTGTGTCTGTCTGTCATGTTTTCCTCTGAGGACAGACAGCGAGTCAGACAGTGATGTGAGCAGTGTTGAGGAATCTGAGCTGTAGTCACTTTTCTTTCATGTCTGTTATCTTCTATATTTCCTCCCTGATCACAGCAAAACAGCATTATGCTCAGAGAAACCTGCTGAGCTTATCAACACTTTTACCATCTTCTAATGTGTTTATCCGACTTCCTGGAGTTTAAAGTAGCTTTGTGCTGCTCAGATTTATCTCAAATAAAGGTTCTTATCTGGCTGCACACACAACGCTGCTGAAATAATAAAAAATGTTAGATATTATAGCTGTCAAGGTTATCTGGCTGTAAACACAGTGCACTTTCTTGCAGCATGAATAAAGAATTTGAATCCACACACACACACACACTGCTGTGAAGTACAAAGTAAGGTGAAGTCCTACGACTAAGGTGAAGTTCTCCCTCTCCTGTTCAGACTGAAATGCAAGTCACACTGAAGAGGCGGGAACACTGACGGACTTTCCTGGATCCCTCGTCACTCAGATTTTGACAGCTTAGGTACACAATCATGTGCTGAGAGTGGGGAAAATTAAATTGCCTCAGTTCACACTTAAATGAGTAAAGATGTCAAGTGTATTGTTTTGTTACATGAACTGAAAAACAGCTGAAAAGCAGCCAGTGAAGACGGCGTACAGGTACAGAACACCTGCAGCTCACTCAGCAAAACAACGGTCTACTGCCATGCTAGTAGCTCGGTGAGGCTGTACTTATATCATTATATACCATTCACTTGGACAACCAGAGAGCTCTATCAGGGCTGAAGTGTAGTCCAGCAAAGTCATTTCCAATTATAATTAGTTTTAACACACATAATGTTTTCTCCATGAATTCAGTATACATGTGTATGTCTGTTTATACATCTGCAAATGGGAAGCAAAATGTTGTTATAACTGATAGAAATGCTCAAAAAAACTACAAAAATAAGACTCATATGTTATATAAGAAAGAACTTGAAAGGATGCAGACAAAGTGAGGAACAATGATTAAAAATATGAAATATACAGATTATATCTATAGATATAGAATATAGAAAAAGAAATAAAAAGTAGCTCTGTTTCCACAGATGTATGTTTGTACAGAACAGACTGAAGACTGTTTAAATCCTCGAGGATAGAAACCAGAGGTGATAGTTTGATACTGACAGGGACAATGTGATATATATCTGTGTGTGTGTGTGTGTGTGGTCTGTTAGTTTGGGTTAAGGTCTTCCCCACAGTGCAGAGAAATGCAGCACTAACAGCCTGTATCCTTCCTTCCTCCTGAGGTGGTGGAAAGTGGAAAGTTGAGAGTTTGAATTAGATCTCTCCTCTCTTGATAAGAGCACCGTGCTGCCGGGCGCCATCGACCGACGCCTTCTGAGTTCCTCTGCGCCGCCCGAAGCCCCGCCAACGCTAAAACAGCCGGTAATTGCATCCACCACGCCGGAACACAGAGCCACACCGACTAAACAAAGAGTCGATAAAGTGCTGCAGCTTTTAAACAACAATAAAGACCAAAGGTAGAGCAGAGCATCCGAATATTACTGAGAGTTAGAGAGGGAAAACATTTGGTTTTTATTTAGCCGTTAATGGCTGAGGTGAGCGTTCGATGGAGCGGAATAATGAGGCGGATCAATGTCCATCGACCTGCTGCCCAGCCCGCCGCACTTCCCATTACACTGAGGCCTCAGGGTAGCCTAATCTGCTCCCTAAGTAAGAGGGTAACTGGAAAAAACATTCAAGAAAGGAGGAGCTGCAGAGTTGGCAAGGACTATTGATTCATGCCATAAATGATACAAATATTGATTGTTTTAAGGATTCAGACGGTAGTTTGGACCTGGAGAGGCTGCTCTGTACCTCTGGGGTTGTTTTATTTTTGGTGATATATTTCCCAGTAGGGACCCCTGCAGAACTCCACTGGATTGGCTGTTTAAAAAAAGTCTGATTCGATTCCTAATGCAGTTTGTGTTACTGTTTCCCAAAGCTGGGGTCAGGACGAGTCCATGTGTCCATGCAGACAATATATTGTAAAGACTGACTCTTTTCTATCTCATCCACCTTTAGCTCTCTCCACGCTTCTGTAGCAGCAGTAAACTTTATCTCTGAACTACAGAAGGAAATCATACTGTATAAAACAGACAATAGATATCATTAAAGAGTAGCCCAATAGTTTCAGTGCCCTCTCTGTTTGTAAGATTCATGGGTGTTGTAGACGCCTGCACCCCTAACTCATGCGCCTGAGGGAGTCAGGATCAAAGTTATTAAGATACACCGTCTGAGAACCGTGAATCTGTACAAACTGTTGTGCCAGGCTATCTGGTAGCAAAACTTTGACCTGCGGGTGGCGCTAGAGGTAAAGTTGGAGGATCACGAAAGTAGGTAGGACTCATCCTCTGTGGACCATGAATGAAGTTCATGGCAATCCCATAGTCGCTGAGATATTTCAGTCTGGAGCAAAGGGGTGGAGCGACTGACCGACCAACAGACAGACTGACCGCGATACCGACATTATGATGTGAATCCATGAAAATCAGACGTCTTACACCCACACACACACTCACACACACACACACACACTCAAAATGATCCAATTGGCCTGCAGAATATAAAAGTAACTCATCCTCAGTATTATCAGTACTTTATCTGCTGTTGAGTGTGTTCACACCACTTCCTGTTACACACTTGACTTCTGAAGTGTAATTAACTCTCTCTCTCCTGTGTGTAGAAATACATCCCCGGTGTCTCTCACACTGTGCTTTGCTGCTGTACTCGAGACACATGAAAATGTGTTTGGTGGTGACAAATGCAAATTCTGTGAGATATTCATTGGAGGCACACTGTCAGCATAGTTGTTGCTCATTTGGTGCTTAATTCTTAGCTAATTAGGTGGTGAGGTATCTTGAGTTTGGGGCTCAGGAGGATGAGCGCACAATGAGTCTGATTTCAGCACAAACACACACAGAAACACACACAACCCTGACAGACCCTCAGTTCATTGTGTTGTTGTTGTGTTGCTAATGTGTTAGCAGACTGCTGTACAGTAAATGCATTTACTTTCCACCACTCTTATATTGTTTTAGGATGTAACACCATTAATTCAAAGCTTTACAATTTACATTAGGACCTGAAATATGTTATGCTTATGTTTAAATTTAATATCATACCCAAACACATTTCACTGAACCTGTTGTTGAGCATCCAGAGAAAACACGTGAGGAGTTCCCATGAGGGCAACATGGCAGATACAGAGTCACGTGTAAATGATTTCAGAGAAAAGCTGCAGATGAGCTGAATGGAATAAATTGTAATAATATAATAATAATAATGTGTAATAATGTCTCCTGCCTGCTTGGTCGGTAATGCCTTGAAGGAATAGTTTAATCTTTTAGGACTTACTCTTTCCAAGAGTTAGAAGAGAAGAGCGATATCAGTCTCATGTCTGTGTGTTACGTACAGAGCTGGAGACGGACTGATTAGCTTAGCTTAGCATAAAGACTGGAAGCAGGGGGAAACAGCTAGCCTGGCTCTGTCCAAAGTTCCACAGAACACCTACCAACACCTCTAAAGCTCACTAATTAATACATTAAATCTTTTCTTCTTGTTTCTTTAACCCGCACACAAACAGAAAAATAAAAAAGACAATTTGTGGTTTAAGGTGGAGTTAACATGGCGTAACTATTTCTGATGAACAGCCGGGGGCAGTGACTTCCTGTAGTCTTCAGGCATCACAGTGAGGCTTCCAGGTTTGGTACCTGTGCAGCAGCAGTGTAATTCAAAGCTACTATCTGTATCTGTTTCTGTCACAAGAATATTACAGTATATCTATAAGTTAAGCTGCCAACAAAATAACATAATATTTTAATCATGTACCAGAATTAATTGAATAATGAAACATGATTTGTATTTGAAGCCCACCTTTAAAAAAAGAAAAAAGTATGATCATATGATGAAAAATGAGACAACTATTGACAAAAAAACTTCACAAGTCATGTCTGGCAACCAGCACTGCTGCACAGAGGCACTAGGTGGATGGATACACTGTTGTTTAACAAAAAATAGTTCCAGCACATAGCTAAAACCACAAACTGTGGATTTTATACATTTGTGTTTGGATCAAAGAAACCAGATACGAGTTCATAAGTCAGCTTTAGAGGTGGATTATGTATCATCAGTCTGGTGTAATCAGGTTATGACATCAAGTCGTGATATTACATAAAGCAAAGTGCCGTCACACGAGCTATTAGAAGACAAGTCATCACCTTCTCATAATAATGTGTCATCACTATTGAAGGAAATGTGTTGCCAAACAAATAAGAAAATACATCTGACGTGACAACCTCGTTCATCAGAGAACAGTTTCACACAGACAAACACGCCTCTTATGAAACATGACTAACATTAATTTCCTGTGGCTGCGGTGATGGCAGGTTCTCAGGGGGGCAGTTCAGCTCAGAGTGGCTTCCTGGGAGCCCTCAGGTGGGTGCAGCGACAGCCGAGCGGCCGCCACGACTCATTCGCTTGTAAATTGGGGGAAATAACAGGACCAGATGTTCTCATTATTTCTACTCGGCCCAGGAGCATCACTACCAGTCAGTGGTTTGGCCAATTTTCAACAACCAGAAACCTCTCATTTTACAGAGGATTGTGTTCCTCCTCGTCCACAGCTCTCCCGCTGCTGCTGCACAGGTTATGTGAGAAAAACATGTCAGACTCTGCTGCTGTTCAGGTCTCTACTAACCCTGTTTTGTAGTGTAACAGTCCACCAACACCATTGTGAATGACAGCTGTGCAGACTTTAGTCTGAGTGCAGTTAGCTGCCTTGCTATCACCCCCACTCAGAGGAGTAGAAGCATCTTTAGATCCCTGTCTGAACATCAGTGACTGGCTTGAGAGAACGCGCTGACATTTTGGGAAACTGTTTATCGGGAGTTTGACAAGGAGATAAATATCAGTTTCATCTCCATGCTTTCAGTTCAAAGCATGTTTAGCTTAGCTTAGCACAAAGACTGGAAGCAGGGGGAAACTGCTAGCCTGGCTGTGTCAACGGTGCCTTCAAACAGTATACATTCGTACACTTAATATTGTGTGTTTGAGAACTTGCCTGAGAACATCACATTTTTATGTTTTCTTCCGTCTCAAAGTAAACAGTGATAGATATCTGTATATCCATGGGTACAGTGCAAACAGGAACTGCTTATAACTAATTCTAACTAATAAAATGTAAACAAATACAGTACATAAGACTATAATAAATAAATATATATATATATATATATATATATATATATATATATTATGTCAGATGTCAGTTTGATCAAATGCAGGTAAAGGTGATCACAAGCAGCAGATCAATACGATCAAGAACAAAGTAACAAGTCGGAGAACTTCCTTGTTGCTGAAACTCATAAGGTCAATACTTCCTGTTTACATCCCCCAATGAATTATGGGATCTGTTGTTCCAAAAGTTAGAGCATGATTTCCCGGCAAATAGACATTAATTTATTTTTTCATGTATCTGTATGTAACTATCAGAATGACCCATGAACATGGTTCTCGTATCCCTGGACCACTGACACTGTCCTCTGTACGTTCACATACAGACGTACACAAATATGTAGGATAGCAACATTTCTCTGGGGGTCATATTGGCTTGCTTTACATCAGTAGTCATGGTAACCAACCGCATGAAACATATGAACGTAGTGTGTCAGGAAACAAATCCAAATTGTATCTCCTGTACTGAAGAAAGTTAGCCAACATTATTTCACAGCATTAGATGTTTTTAGAGTTCATCGGAAACTTTTTAATTTAGGACTGGTCAGCGATGGAGTGAGCGAATGAGCAGCCAGTTTCCTTAGCAACCAGCACACAGCTGTCCGCTTGGACTATTTTTTAAAGATTGGATTATATTTTGTTTGTTTGTTGAGCTCATCTAACTCGGGCTACGCGTATCCCTGCCTAGCCCCATTATTGTGAGTCAGTTGTGTTTTTATCATTTGGCCAGTTGGTTGCTACAGAAACAATTACAAAACAGTGAGAAGCTAATCTGAAGTTTCAACTGCTGTAGTGACAGCGTCCCAAGCTCCCAGGTTCTTTATATAAATACAATTTGATTCCTCGTTACTGTCACATTGCACAATAAATAACCAAATGATACTCCTTCCTCGTTCCACACAAAAATACACTCAGTATTTCATCATGTGGAGTTTAAGGTGGTTTTCTGCCACAACACAGTGATGAAACCTGTCAGGTTGTGTGGAGTCTTTGATGCCAGAACCAGCACAGCAACAACACAGTGGTTACATGGCCTTTAACTTTTTTTCTCTTTGTTCAAACAGGCTACATAGGCGATAGGACCCAAGTGCAGACAGAGGAGGCAGCAGGATGACTTCAGTGAGTTACTGATTAAATTAGCTTACAGGTAGGCAGGCAGGTAACAGGTGGACAGGTAACAGGCAGGCAGGTTCAGGTCAGGTTAAGGTTCGGGTGACAGAAGTTTGAAAGCACAAACACAAGGCAAGACAGCAACATAGCAACTAGGATGAACTGACAGAGTCTGAGCGGGAGTGAGCGGTGAAGTATCTGCAGGGCTGACGAGGAAATGAGACGGGACCTCAGGCGGACGGCCTCGGGGCTGTGAGGCCGCACCCCATCTAATATTTAAAGGTAGAACCAGTAGGATTTGTTGGTTGCTGTTTGTAAACACAACATTCAAAGTTTGCCCCTCCTCCCCCGCCCCTCACACCCTGCGCGCTGTTATTGGCTGGAGGCCACACACCACTGCCCGAAGGTTGACGCGCAGAAACGTCCCGAGCACGGCAACATAATAAAATCCAGGCAGAGGGCAGGGTCTCTGCAGATACAGACACCACCACACACTTCTAGTGGGTGAGAAGTGATGATTGAGAGGGATTATTTGAGTTTGAGTCTATACATTGTTTTTTAAGAAAATCCTGCTCATTCTGCCTTTAAGTAGCCATTTTTTTTAATGTACATACAAATGTTTTGAATTTATGTACAATACTTTGGAAGGTACGAGCACGTGTACATACTTGTTAAATTCTCATGAATTATAATAGAATCATTCATTAATTATTATTGTGATTCTTTAAATTATTATCGTGGTTCGTATTTTAGCAATTTCACCCAAATTTTAGCATTTTGGGAAAATGCAAAAATGTATTTTGGAGGTAAATTTGTATGAAAGTTAAAATGTGATTAAAAGTGGCTGAGTGTGTTTGTATGTTTTGCCTTCCTCTCCTCGTTGGGGCTGCAGCCTGGATGGTTTTGGTGTCACGACAGTCTGTTCCTCATCACCGCTGAGGGTCCCGGCTCTCCTATCTATTAGTAGATTCAGGTCTGAGAAAACGCTAATTAGGCCTTCGTCTCCATACGTGAGTGACAGTGAGGAGACCTGAGGAGGCGAGAGGAATCAACCACGACAGAGAAGCACCGTGTTCGAGCTCCTCTGAGCGGAAAACAAACTAACCAGCCGGGCTGACAAACGTTTGCCAACCTCACGTCCACCCACTCGCAGTACATCAGGCACACTCCAAAGGTTGTGTTTGCCGAATTGAATTAGCGCCTGTGGTCTAGTTAATGTGCAGCATCAACAGGGGCTTAACAGGCGTCAGAGCTTTGATTGGAGCTGGTGCTGCTCGACAATAATTCCCTGGCAAACAACATTATCAGGAACGCCAATGACCAGGCTCGGATTAGTGCTGACAAAGCCATAATTGGATTTCCTGTACAGTTAATTGAATTGGGTTAAATGTGTTTCTGCCATAGTTTGTTTTTGGGTTTGGTGCATCTGCACAGAATTTGATAATCCTCATATCCTACTATCAATACCACAGTTATTTATTTTCAGTGAGTCTGAATGTTTTTCATAACTTTATCTACTGTTTGTCTTTTAAAGTCACGTAGCTCATTAATGTTCTGTTCTTGATGTCCTTCCTCTATTGTCGTTTTGTTTTTAGCCATGCTCGTAGCACTTTGGTCCAGACTGAAGTATCTCAACAGCTATTGTAGGATTTGCCATGAAATGTGGTTCAGACATTCATGTTCAGGATGAACTGTAATAACTCCTGTGATCCTCTGACTTTTCATCATCAGGTTAACATGTTAATGTGTCCAATACAGAACTACAGACATTCCCATCAGCCTCAGATGGACTGTTTATGGTGCCAGTTAGCAGATATTATTATGCTATGGCTGTAGGCTCTTGGTGTTGTTAAACAATATATAATCATAACCACCAGGAGAAAGGTTCTTGAGACAAAGTTAACAAACATAACAGCATTAAAAATGAACCAACCACTCCAATTTGTGCTCGCCTGTACACCAGATTATTTTGGGATATTATTATTATCGTGAGGCTCTACAGAAGAATTCCACTTCTATTTTCCTCCAGAATATGTTTGAATCTGTTTACCTCACTAGTCAGTGCAAGAATACCAGGTCCTAATTTGCAGAACTAAAGGTCTTTGGCTTGTAGATAAGCATGATATAAGACATGATTCATGGCCATACTTTTAAAATATACATATACTGTATATCCTTAACTTTGGTTTTGACGAGATACTTTTAAACCACTTTTCTTCAAACTTGGATAAAAATGAACTTTCAGTAGCGTTAAAGTAATAACTTTATGTAAAAATAATGATTTGTACAGTTACATCAACATGTGAGGCTGAAACACTTGATGATGAGTGAAGATGATGAGTGAAGAAGTAGAAACGTTTAACTGAACAACAAATTGTTCTCATTAAGGTCCTTTAATGAGTCGTTAATGCTGCTCTGTGTTTTCTGCAGTTTGATCTCGACGAGTTGTTGCAAAGACACAGAACAAGACGAGTCACGGGCCGCAGCGCTGATGAGCCTGCAGTGCAGTGTGGGTAATTAGGCAGCCCAGACTAATCAACCGTCACACTCCTCCTCTTTTAAAGGAGGCGCAGAGCAGATTAGCAGCCGGGTGGTTCTTTAATGTGTTACAGTGAATCAAACCAATAACAGGTTTTCAGCTGGAAAACAATCGAGAGGCAATTTTTCACCTGCCAGCTCTCATCAGATCAAACACCTGAAGAATCAGATTTTGATCTAATGACATTCTTTTGTGTCACAATGACTGATCACCATTGGAGAAGCAGTGATGTACATTTTGATTGTCAACACAAACCTAAAACTGAAGAAAATGCTGTTTACTCTGTCAGCCATGATGGATGCAGACAGTCATTTGGACCAAGTAGCAACAAGATGCACACAGCTCATTACTGTGGATTCATTAAAAAATGAAACAAATCCAGACATGTATCAGAGATAAGAGGAAACACTTGCATCCATTAAAATAAATTAATTCCATATTAATTCCATATTAAGTGGGAAGTAGCAATGATATGAAATGTACCAGAGGAACATTACTGGCACTGTGGTGTGTTATCTTCAGGGCCGTATTGCTGATTCCAGTCACCTTAGACATATTTTAAGTCCCCCTTCAATCAAAAATGTGTTTTGCTTATTGTCACTTGGATGTTTGAACCTGACGTGAAGGGTTTGTTTTCACATTCATCTGCTGAAGATCTCAGTTCAACACCTGGACGTACCGGCAGGGTTTATGACATCACAACTACAGTAGTATATAGCCAATCGCGGTCCAGTATGAAGTGTGATGTGGGCTAACGTCTGTACAGCTGGTACATTGGCTGTTTGGGGCAAATCAACACAGACTGCACTAATCATTCAGAGGGCAAAGTTGCGCGAATGATGCATTATTTATTGATGTTTTTAGCAAACAAATTGCATGTGCACCACTCGCAACATGACCTTAGTTCCACCATTTGGTGAACATGGTCAAACAGCTGTACACTGTAAACAAAAGCAAAACAAACTATGTATGTATACGACAAAACAATTAGCCTATGTTCCCATCTTCATACATACAGACCATTTTCTTCAAAGCCCAGCATAGATCCTTCGATTTCAGTGAGCAATAAGCCTCAGACCTCGTTGAATATGTTCTTTAACATTCTTTGTCAGTAGAAGGAGTCTCAGAGTAATTCTACAACCAGTTGTTGTGGCCAATTACAACCATAAGCTCATAGGATTAGTCATTCTGAGGTCCTCTGGGAGCAATCCCAAGAGACAAAGTGCAGTGGCTTTAACATCTTATTCAAGAAAACAATAATCTCATCCCACATGCATTCTGTTTTCTCACAATAGTATAACAAGTGCACTATGATCCCAGCCTCCTTACCACATCTCCAGCAGGCATCACTGTCCTTTAGTTTCAATTTAGCCAGTTTACATGGGGTCCAGTAGCTTCTATTGATAATCTTATAACGAATAAATTGTGATTGCATTTCACATGAGCGTTTGTCCCTCAGACAGGGCTGATAAGGTGATGTGCAGGTTTTCAGCCATGTTCTCACTGCTGTTCAGGCTCCTTTAAAGTGTTTCTCCCTCAGGATGAAAGGTGGAGTAGAGTAATATCCCCCGTGGAGGCTGGCAGGGCTCTGACAGGATTTTCTCCAATAGCACAGCGTGAGAAAAAAGCTCTTCAGAGTCACGGTCGATTCATCATGGTGCTGAGGAAGCTGGGAAAACATCACCTCTGCTGGGGCGCCAAAACCAAAAGAAAAGAAGTGCAGCAACAGGAAAGGGAGGAGGAAGAGAGGGAAGTGAGTTCCTTAAGGTCACTGTGTCAGATTAGTCGATCACAGAGTCAGAAATTCTTGGCATGACTTGGCCGATAAGTATGACAGACTACATGCTGGACCCCGGCCGAACAGCTCGCTGTGCTACAAGAGTTGAACACCTGACAGCACCAACAAAGAATGTTTCTGTCTGTAATCAGGGTTTTCTGAAAGAAACTGAAATCATTAATGGTGAGTGAAGGTGGGCTGTGTCTTTTTCCTTCCATCAGTAGAGAGGGGGTGAGTATGTGATGTAGCATTAGCATCTGTGCACACAGATTGATAAGCCGATTTTGGCGTGGTACCTAAGCTTCGCACCATCTTACCCTCTGTGAAACTAGAGGCCTTTGTGTCTCATATCCAAGACCAGCAGATGTGTCCTCCAGCAAGCAAGTCTCGCAAAGCAAGGCGTATCGATTTTATATTTTAACATGTCAAAGCAGGAAAAGCACAAGTGTAATTAATAACATTAATGATGGCTGGATTCCATTTTGGTGTGCAGGTTTCAGGGCCCTGGTATTGTGAATGCTGGCTCACTGGCTTTGCTTACTGTGACATTTGATTAGAACAGAGCCATCATTAATAATGTTGCCATGACAAGAGAAAATGACGCTGTGAAGAAAAGGTCCACATTTTTGGTTTGTCTCTCATAATTCCCCAACACTGGTCGAGTTTTACAAAACTAGATCCTGTGGAGTCTTTCTGATGTAAAATAATTCATGTGAAGAATATTAAACTATGAAGTCTATAAGAAAAATACTGAGCCTCTTTTCGTCATCTTACAATCAGGCTAGTCACATATTTGGGCCAATAAAGTACATAATCAATAAAAAGGTTACCTGTCCATCTTCAGTGGCTACTGTCTCTGCCTCTGATTTGCTCTCAATTGTCCTGTCTCCATACCATCGTATGTTTTGGTATTCCTGAGTGAAGCTCAGGCTTGTCAGAGATCGGTGTTGTGTGTTTCCTGTCTCCGTACATGTTTATCCTGTCCGGGGCCTGATAACGCAGGCAGAATAACAGAGCAGGGCCGGCCTGCTGTATTAAGAGATAAGAAACTGCAGACGAGGGTTACAGCGGAGGAGCCAAATGTCAACCTGTCACAGCGCTGATGAGTCACAGGGTGAAAGAGCTGTGGTGACATTTCACCACAGAGGAGGTGTGAGGGATGGAGGGGACAGAGGAGGAGGGTCTGGATGGAGAATAAAGACCATTTTCACCACTTTCTCTTCAACTACAGCACTTGCTGGGAAAATGGCACATATACCCCATGATTGTCAAGTCAATTTTATTCATATAGACCAATATCACAAGACACAAAGCTCAAGCACGCCATTCACAGAGAGAAAGAGAGACAAGAGGAGAGGCTGAATCTCCTGGAGGACGAAGATCTAGATCCAAACATCTGGAATGATGCAGCGTCCGAAGACACTGGTCAAACACACTGTTCAGTGTAGTCACATTAGTGGGCTCCATCACCACATAGTGCGTTTAAAAGCTAATATCCATAAATCTCTGTAATGTTTATATTTTATTGAAAGGAATATGGTGGAATTCATGGGGTACTCCACCAATTTAGTATCACACTTCTATAACATATAAATTCTTGTTGGACAAAAAAGGATTAAAATCAATGAGGCATAACCAGAGATATTGTTTTATTCCACTCATTCTTCTTCCTTGTCAAAACCTGGCGCCTACATTACCCACAATGCAATAAATTCTCAAATTACTCAATATATTTAGAGGTCCAGACCCGGGTATACTGAGGCAACATAACACTCCAGCTGACTTGACCAGCTTGATCAATTTTGGATGATTTCTACATTATTATTACATTTTCCAAATCCTTAAAGAAAGAGGACGTGACTTTAGTGTCCGCCAACAGACTTCTGAGGGTCAGAGTAGATTAGGCGAGTTCTGGTTTGGGCACTGAAACTCACCATTAGACCATCTGTGTGTTCTGTACAACATCATGTTCATGACTGACTCCCGTCTCCTTTAAAACAAGCTGACATCAGTGTCAGACATGAACTGCCTCTCACACACAGTCAAACACGAAGATGTTCGGGGCAATCAAACTTCACAGCTCTTGCAGCCGTGAGGGTTTTGAGGTTTCCTGTTCTCGAGGTCAAAAGACCAAAGACTGACAGGAGCTGACATGACACACACTTCTACTCCACATATTT
Source organism: Oplegnathus fasciatus (assembly GCA_003416845.1). Lineage (NCBI taxonomy): Eukaryota > Metazoa > Chordata > Actinopteri > Centrarchiformes > Oplegnathidae > Oplegnathus > Oplegnathus fasciatus. The sequence continues at coordinate 166,409 of NTHP01000442.1, forward strand.
GTCTCTGAGGGGAGGTACAGTCGTCTTCACCTCACCCTCTCAAGAGAAGACTGACGGGGGGAAAAATAAACCTGCAGGCAAACTGTTGACTTGAGATGTGCAGATTATAGAATATTCTAAGAATATTTCAGAAGAAGTTAATAAGAAATCCCAAAGTTTTAATGGTCTGATATGACACGAAATAAATAAAGTAGAGATAGTGTCTAAGTCAAATTGGTTTTCTATAATTAAAACACAGCCTGTGTGGTCCTGGATACACTGAATTAAACAGACAGCGTTAAATCCTGTCTCAGATCTCTCAGATTAGGACTCATTTCTGGGGATTTGTGTGGCAGTATGGCTGGAGATAAGAATGACTTAAATAAGCAGAGAGTGTGCATGTTTGACATGATGATAGTCTTAAACATGGTTTGCATCAGTAATGCACACACACACACACACACACACACACAACACACACACACAGTCTGAGGCTGATTTCTTCATTCGCTCTGCTGAGAATCTGACAGCTGTTTATCAAACTAAGAGCAGAAGAGTCTCAAGGTTTTTCCCACCATGATATGATTTGAATTCTAAAATAAGTGACTATCCACTACAGCGCTTGCTATTAAAGTTAAAACCCAATTTGTTATCATGCAAAAAATTCAGCAGCCATGGAAATTTACCAGCGCAGCAGCCCTGCGTGTTTCTTCCATGTCCATTTTATCCACCCAGCGTCTCTTCTCATGTCATCTTTTCAACTTTTTAGCTGTAATCTCTTTAGCTGTCTACACAGTTCAGTCCTCTCTGCCCTGCTGTTACAGCCAGATCTGAACAAGCTGCAGACATTCGACTCACAGCCCAGTATCACAAGAACTAAGAATGTCCAATATATATATGTATATATACATACACATATAGTATATACAGTATATATAATTGTCCTATTGCCTCCAGTCTTCTGTTTTATCAATATAATTAGATCAATTTAAAACCACTGTTACAATAATGAAAAATGTATGTCATAAAATAAAAAGAGTCTTTTAGAAAATGTTACATTAAAAGTTCAAAGTTTTCACTCATATGAACAGATGTAATCTTTTACAAGTCTTTTCTCACAGAGCTATGACAGAATAATAATTGGAATAGGAAAAAAAAAATCAGCGTAGTTGTAATAAACTTTGCGTCATTGCGTGTCGAGCTGAGACTGTCAATCTGAATCATACTACTCGCTGCTGAGAGGAGGGAGCAATTTATTGGAACACAGCCGAACTTTTCGTTGGTGGAAACCCTAAGCCTAAATTATCACAACCCACCCAAAACTATTTTTACTTGCTCAGCTACATAGAAAGTAGTCTGATCTGGCAACACTGTGGTCGATTCTGCACCTCACCGACGTCCACTGGCCACATTCAGTAGCGTTTGTATAGCGAGGTGGAAAGTAAGGGTGGTGGATGGATGTGTTGCGTGTCAGACTTTCATGCAGGAGATCAGACATGGTGTCCTTCCAAATCTCAGTAAGCTTAACCACGGTCTTTAACCGACTTTAACCATTGTTTCGTTTTTCGCCATAACTGTAATCTTTCCATTCCAGGGCTGCCACGTGCAGATATCGCAGAGAGAGAGAATTTTAAAAATGTTGGTATTTTATGTAAAAAAAAGGAAAAAGTTGTCGCTGAACGTAATCTGGGAGAGAATCATCCAATAATGACTCTCTGGTCTGGTGGTAGGATTGTGACTCGCACATGGACTTCGCCTCGTCTGTCTAACTGGTGACATTTAACCCGTGATAGTCTAGGGCTTATGGGAAATGGTGTCATTAAAGGCCACTAAAGCAGAAATATTGAGTAATATTAGAATTTAGAGGATTTCTTACTTCTGGAACAGAACCTGCTGTTGCAGTTTCCCCTCGGCTCTCTATGGCTATCACAGATTGGACATGTTAAACGTAGTTATAGCCAAGAGTGTATCTACTGTTGTAAACCACTGCTCCTCAATTAAACCGCATGTTAGAATAGAATCAAAATGAAACCACAACATGATCACAAGCTGGCTATGCTTGCTTGCTACGTTAGCTACCATACTATCCTGTTCCTGTCTCATCCCACCTATTTTTTCCTACATTATGGAGTGTATAAAGTTTCTGACTCACTGGTTGATCAGTCAGGACTCACTCAAGCTTTCATTTTAGGAAGGTAGATTCACAGCGAGTGTTTTGACTCAAAGACCTGGGAAAAAAATCATCAATCATTCAGGTGGGTTCTTCAGATGTGGTTTGTAGTTTCTGCTCACTGAATGAACCCACAGAGCTTCATGTGGACTGTAAACCTCACTTTGGACTGATCTTGCCCCCCTCCTCTGTCTCATGAGGCGTCCCCAGGGACGTTGATGCTTTGGAAGACGCTGCTGAAGGCTCCATCTCTGATGTGATTGATGGTTCTGCTGATGTCGAGCTGTCGGCTTCCATCGGCAGCGGAGATCTGCCACGCTGCCCGTCCTGAATATCAAACGGCTCGCGACCTTCGCCAAACTTCTCTCCAGCTATGTTAGACTCACATGGAAGGTGACAGGAATCTTGTGTGTGTGTGCCTGAGTGCAGATTTCCTACAAATTCTGATACCGTTATATAAAACATCTCGGGCAGAATTTCAGTTATAGTGATGAGTCGTGCAGCAGCATCTTTGTTATGTAAAGTGTGACAGACACTTCTCTCGGCGCCACTTTTTGCTCAGCTTCGAACATTCTTTCAGCAAAGCGAGCTTCCCACTGTGTATCTACTGGCTAGAGTTTGTTTCTTCCTCTAAAGGACTGTCTGGGTGAATAACATTGCTCTTAAGGTCTAAGACCCTTGGGAACACCATCAATTCAACAGCAGCGCTCCTCTTTCTCTGTTAGTGATGTTTGAACTGCCGTATTTCCTGCCCCTCAGGACCCCACTGTACTGAATATACCTGCCGTGTGAATGACTTTATTGATTTTCAAAGACAGACTGATCCAATACACTGCTGATAATCAACTGTCCCTGCAGCTCCTGGGAAAGGTACCCTTGAGGTACTTTTTCTCAAATACACAAACTTTTTCTCCAGTTTCTTTCTCGCCGCAGAAAACAAGACAGATTGAGTTTCAAGGGTGTGAAGAAACTTTTACACTTCGGGAGTTTTGAGTCCTTCTAATTTGACCTACTTGTTTAAGAGGGGTGATTTGGAAAGTCAACAGCATGATAATAAATAAATATGAAAAATTTGGGTAAAAAATGGTACCAGCTCAAATCAATCATTGGTTATTTACTTCTTTATATAAATCAATGGGATTAGTGGAATACAGAGGAATCTTTTCTCCCAATTTGGATTGCCCAATTCCCTCTGCACTGCAGTCCCTGTCTGCCTAAAGACCTCAGTGTGCCTCAATCCAAGTGCTGCTCGGATCCTGTAACAGTGTCTGAAACCACTGCGCTGGGCTGTGTGGTGGTGTGAAAGTAGCCGGGGTTTGATCTTCTCTTTTTTTTCATTCTTTTGCTATTTCTGTCATTTTTTGGTGTGAACAACCGAGCGCAACATCACGAATGTCTCCGAGGAGACTGTGTTCCGTCAAAACTACAAAGAGTTGTTGCAGAGAGATCAGGGAGGCAGTGGGATGCAGTCAGGAGACGGTTTTGACAGCAGGGTTTTTATCCCACTGTCACATCCTGAGTGTGGACATTCAGAAACACTTCTGACTTCAGACATGATCGGACTACACGTTGCACAAACTAGTTTGTTTAAAGCATTAACACAAGTTGACATTGACGGTCATCCGGTCATAGATACAGGACTTTTAAATGGAGAAAGCTCGCTTTGACGGGAACTTTGTCCCTTCTACCGTAGCAGCCCTGAACAAACTGCCTCGTTGACGGTTCATATTGACCTGATAGGTTCCAGCAACGAGGAAGTGCTCCAACTCTATAACTTCCTGTCTACACAGGAAGTAGTCACAGTGGTGGAACTGAAAATGAAACAGGCAAAAAAATGGACAGCTGCATAAAGTTAATAAATATAAGCGTGGGACCAAGTGTACATTTCATGTATTGTGTGTATCTGTTTGTGTGGAATGTGTATCAGCAGTGAGCACAAATGTTCCTCTGGGACAATAAAGACCTAAAGATCTAAACAGATTGGACCTGTGAAGACCTCTGGCACAGTTGTTCTCAAACAACATGAGGGCAACTTTATTTTACTTCCTTTACTTTGTTTGTTGTTGTTTACAGTGGTGGCCAAAATTATTAGAACACTTGACATATTTAAGAGGTTTCAGTTGCTTTTGTTGAATTGGCCATTAAAATACCCATAAAACGAATGAAATATCTACAAAGTCATCATTATGCTCTATAAACCATAGAATAGAGCCATCATAAGGAGATTTAGCTCATTTTCCTTACAAAAAACAAGCTAGGCCTATTTCACTGTCAATGTCACACAATCATGTTCCTTCACAGAAGAAGCCAAATTACTTGTGTAATCATTGTCAGGTGTGATCGTGGTTAAATTGATGGTGATGCAAGAGTCTTAGGACACAGCTGTGTGATTCTTT
>NTHP01000442.1:174754-221763 GCA_003416845.1 Oplegnathus fasciatus
TGTCGCCTGGTTTCTTTGCTTCACTTCCAGAAGAAAAGGATAAAGATGAGGTTCAGTCAGCGGTGGGACAGTGTGCACACACTGCTGTGTTTACCACACACACACACACACACACACACACACACTGGTCTGTGTTTGTGTACCAGCTGCTATTGTTGCTGACACAGAGTATGATGATCATTAGAATTTCAAAGCAGTGTGTACCAGTGTACGGTCAGTGTGTACAGGCAACAGGGCTGAGGTTATGAAGTGTCCCGTTACCACCAGGATCTCCACACAGACACAGACACACACACACACACACACACACACACACAAATACATATTCAGAGATATCCAGATCCCCAAAGTATTTCTGCTCTATTTCCTCAGATACGACTGGCTGTCTCTTGGTGTGTAGTAGTGCAGGGAACACACAGTACAGTTCACGGCCTGCAGAGCTGGGATGTCATGGAAAGGTCATGGTGGCTGTAGGCGTCTGAGTCACAGTTTTATATTGAAGCATCATCAGGATACAGACACGCTGCTCTGATAACCTCTTCGTCCTTGTTACCTCGAGGTTAGACTGACAGAGTTTGACGTCTTTTTCCAAAACTTGCTTCATTTCATTTGGGATTCAGCACAAGTTGTTGTCAGAGGAACACCTGGCATTCTGGGAGATTTTTTTTTGATATTCAACTCATCATCAGGCCAAACGGGTGAATCACATACTTCTGCTTCACACTTCACTGTTCTAAATCAGTGCATAAGGTATATTAAGCTGCAGGTAACCATAGCAACAGTGCGGATGCTTCACACTATTACCTGTTATAGTATATAGTGAAATTATAGTAGTGAAACAACAACAAACTTTAAATATTTCGGGACAAATGAAGCACAGCTGCCACTCACATCCACTGCTCAGCATCCGAAGTGTCCTGAGCAAAATAATGGACAAAGTGTCCCGACGTTGGAAAATATTACACGTGGCAGAGCGCCACCTGCTGAAACTCAAAATGAATAAATAAAAACGAATAAAGCATGACATTCCCACCCCCACTACTTGACTGAAAAGTGATCTCTGCAGAAACAGCACAACAGTGAGCTCAGCAACATAGAACAAAGACTCGATCTGAGAGAGCATTCCTTTAAATTCCAAATATCACTCAGGAATAAAGGATTCACATGTAAATCCTCATTCGATGAGCTATACAGCTTCAAAGCAGCAGTGGAAGTCTGTATGAACGCACTCATCTTATGTTAAATACTGTCCTTTCTTTATATGGCAGAGGTGAGGAGCAGAGTGATAAATATGCATTAGTACCTCCTCTATATGTGTATGTTTGTGTGTATGTGCGACCTAAACAGCAGGTGGTGAGGCGGTGGTGACAATCATTACAGGTGATAAATATTTAAATCGGCCCTCCGCCGCGACGGCAGCAGGGAAACATTTTCTATGGATGGGAACAGAAGCTATTTACTTTATAAGCCTGGGTGCTCACTGGGATCCAACAGAGTGAGGGGGGATACAGGACGCAGGCAGGTGTGAGTGTGTGTGTGTGTGTGTGTGTGTGTGATGGTTCACTGAGGAGGAAGGAGGATGCAGTTAAAAAGACGGGCAGATTTAATTATTCCCAGATTTAGACAAACTGCACAACAGCTGACTGAGACCTGCACTTTGTGTGTTAACCGATCTCAAATTGATCTCAGAATTAGATTTCCAGGCAGGGATGCCTCCGTCGACAGTGACCTTGAAAACACCTGCTTCTGTCTGCGAGGCTGAAAGACAAACATGACAGAGAGACAGTGGGAGAGAAAGCCGTGTACCTACTCGGGCTGAAATCTCTGTAGTATCAAGTAGGTCCCCATACGAAGTACAAGTCTGCAATTCCTTTAGTAAATATTTACATGTCCACCAGATTAAAAGTAAAAAGAATAAAATATAGTCAACCCACAGCATATTAACAGTTACCTGGAATGTTGTATTAGCACACATTAGCCTCAAGGTGTTTTCAGACAGAAAGCAAAGTGAATTATTTGTCTTGAACAACCAACATACTGTCTGTAAAGATGTTGGCTAGTTACTAATGGACGCACCGACCACGTTTCTGTGTGTGTTTCTGACTGAACTCAGAAAGAACCAGAAACTCTGCTTCTCTCAAGATCTGATGACTTACATTCATCAGGTGGCCAGAAACGCAAATGAACGCTAATGTTGCTCCGTAACCGCTGGATGTGCAAATAAGCAACTGTTTGCTAACACGTTCCTATATCAACTTAAAAGGTGATGATAAAATCAGTAATTGCAGGTTTACTTGTCCAACACCTTTACCTTCAGTAACTGGGAGCAGCAAATATTAGATTTCAACACTGAGAACAAAGTTTATCTTTGAAGGATGGACTGAAGTGCTGGAACGGGCTGTCGACACGTTTTGATTTGATCCTCTGAACTGAACCTGCTCTGAAGCAGTTTGGCTGAGCAGCATAAAACCAGCTTTTTGATACCCGAGAACCTGAGTGACGCCTAAAGATACCCGGATTAACCACTAATCTCACTTTATGATAAAGGCCACAGACCTTTTTGAATTGCTATAAAAAAAACTCAGAGATGTGGGCGGCGATTCCAGAGTTCAGACTGTCAGGGGAAGAAAAGTGCTGCTGTCCATGGTGCTGAAAGAAGAAAACTGATGTAAAACTCGTTTTCTGGCACAGATTTCTGTTTACTCCAAGCTGTGTGTGTGCGTGTGTATAATCCTGGACTTGAGTGCTTTTTAATTTCCTCTACCCACACACATGCAGCAAAAAGCAGCAAAAGAACCACAAAAATGTAAATAAATACAGAAAATCCTCTTTGCTGAAGACACAATGAAACCTCATTCTAATGCAAACACTGTGAGTGTTTTTATCTGTTTGAATATTGTCTACATTCTTGCGTAACGTAACAGATGTTGAAGCTCTAACTCAACAATAACTCGCTTCTTAAACTAATGATCCGTGCTGAGATAAATAGATGAAGAGTTCAAAACAAGAGCGGAGATGAAGAAGTGTTGCAGCTAGTGGAATAAAACTTTTGTCTCTGGCAGACGACCATATGTTCATTCACACTTTAAATGCAATATTGACTCAGCTGGAGTTTTGGGAGCACGCTGTGATTTAAGACCAGCTCGCCACACTGCGGTGAGCTCTCAACAGGAAAATGACTCAATGATGTTTCATAATGAAAACTCAAACAAAAATGGCGACAGGAGAAGTGATTGATTCTCTCACAGATGGCTCACATCAGCTCACCTCTGTTTTCAATTTCACTCAATATAATCATGATATGAATGTTTGCACCGGCCGCCCTTCCTTTCTATCCATTTGGCTGAAACTGCAACTAGCGGGAGACAGAATGATACGATCAGTCGTTGCTGCACATATCACAAATCAATGCATGTTCCCCGTAGGACAGAAGTAATACACAGTTTAGCTCACATTGAGAATGTAAATGGAGTTACAGCAGGCTCACACAGCCAGACGGCAGCTCTAAATCAAATGTACTGAGAGGGAACAGTGGGCATGTACTGTATGTAGTGTGCAGTAACGCTATAACTACAAATGAAATCCCACTCCATTTGTGCGTGGCAACAAGAAGAATTGGTTAAATCCAATTAGAAGATATTGATTCTGAACAATCATATGAAAGTGAGATTCTCTGTGGTTTATTTTTCCAGGACCACAAAGGGGGGAGATGTTGGTGTTGGCAGGTGAAGAAATGCTCCAAGATGTCAAATTTTCAGGAATCGATCGGCTCCTGCTTCCTCTGCCTCATCATCCCTGAAGTGCTCAGTTTGGCTGTACCGGCATGTCACTTGTTATGTAGCAGCAACGGCAGGAAAACCCACTTAAATGGAGAACAGGTGGCATATGAGCTGGCAGGTATGACATTGAATCTGATCATCACAAAGCGGCATGTAGTGGAGATGCTGTGGTAAACTTTAAAGCTGTGTCCATGTCTCTGCCACGAGTGTTGGCAGAGACATAACAGTACCTTTTCCATTTGGGTTCCACCCAAATCTGTTTTTATTAGTCTGCATTGTTGACGACACTTTTGGTACATTGTGCCACACAGTCCGCTAGATTCAGGTTGGCATTAGTGCTACTCTGTGTGCTGAACTTAAATGGTGTGGAAACCACGGCCTACCAGCACAAACCAGCACTGTGCCAGTCAGGTTTTGAAGCGCACACAATGAGAGCAGAGCCCCCTTTAAGGCCTCACTATGCTTCAAACAACGTAACCCTAACCCTCTTTGGATCGCCTTACAGCATCTGAAACCCTCTTTCCAACTGCAGAATATTTGTAACTTTCCAAAACAGACAAATCTGACAATTACATGCTCTTTACGCAGTGATTGGCCCAGAGAGAAAGGCAGGGTTCTCGCAAAAATCTTTTTTCATTCAACAAATTACTTTTCATGGGAACAACAAGTGTAACACTCTGACTGTCTGAAAGTTTGCAGCGTGATCTCCATTTGTACTGACTGATTTGTACGACAGGCTTTTTGCCACTTGGAACAGCTATAAACAGGTTTGCTTGAAGTATACTGAGGCCCTCAGACAGATGATCCACCCTCCATATACCCCAACAACTCCTCTCTATGTGGAAGAGGTGAACACGGAAAGCAGCCAAACAAAGAAGACATGAGAGAGCAACGTTTAGAGAGAAAGAGGATGAGGAAGATGATGAAGACTGGTTGAGCCTCCACAGACAAGGTCATAGTAGCCTTGCTGACCTCACTGACACTTATTTTGGTTTCTCCTTTAATTTGTCAGAAGTTCAGGAACTCATTTTCTCCCTGGCTGACACTGGGCCCAGTCATCACCAGTCAGGTCCACAACAGAGCCACGCAGCTTCCTGCTGCAGCCTCTGATGATCCACCTTGATGTTACCTGCCAGCGTACTTTGCAGCCCGATCACACCAGCAGGTAGAACTGTACATTTTAAATCTTTTCATTTGCATGGAATCATCACAATCCGTTGATTCGTTCACATCGACGAATTCAATCCGCATAAATGTTTTGCGTTAAGTTGAACGTTGGTGAACTTTGACACTTTGACACATGAATTTGTGCCATTGACCAATAGGAAGCCGTCTTGACAGTGCTGACTTTTGAACGGACAGTCCAAAGTGGAAAAAGCGATCGTAGCTGATTAGCTGTGTGCCACGTACCAGTTTTACTGAACATTGTCCACTGAAGAAGAGGAAGAATGAAGAATGGTTTACAGATTATGAGTCGATGGTACAAATACGTCTGAACAATCCCGTGAACAAAACGTCAGGGGTGAGTACAGAAGTTCGGAGGGCTAATTTCACTGTCTAGCAATAACGTGTTCCTGACTAGCTGGCATGTTAGCAGTTAGCTCGCCAGCTACAGTAGTTCACCAACTGGCCCTATGAGTCGTCGCTATGTCAGTGAACTTCTAGAACCAAATGTTTTGCAAAGACACACTGATATATTTTACTGTGCCACTTTTTGGCTGGACCGCAGAGGGCCAGCCTTACAAACGCAAAGTCTGTCACTGAGTGACTGACAGACTGATGAAGTTCCACGATTGGTCAGCCAAGTGTTGGAGTTTCCTCATTGGCTGTTGCTCTTTGAAAACAAATAGGCGGGAACGTTAGTTACTTAGCTCGTAGTGCATGGAAGGAACGTCTACTGGCGGTGGCGTGAAAGCAGCGTGACGGCCCACAATGAAAGATTTTGGGGGGGGAAGAAATTCGACTTGCCCATCTGATTGAGAGTGACATTGTCCTAAATGTGCTAACCATAACCCATAGGTAGCCTATTTGAGACCGTGTAACGGCAGTCAGAAACTGTCTCTGATTGGACAGCAAGTGAGAAACACAGCCTCTGATTGGTCAACAGACTCAACCCAAGGCATCATGGGATTGCTAATAACAACGGCTAACAGCAACAGCAGCTGTTTTCAACATGGAAAAATCGATAAATAATCACAGAAGACATTCAGTGTTGGATTTATCATTCTGGATTTAGTCTCCAAAAAGACACAGCAGTTCAAGGCTGGATTACAAAGCTTCTGAAAGGGATACGATCGCACTGGAGCGGTGATTGGAACAGCACAGCGGTAACGTTATGCTCTCCGGTCTCTGGCTGCAGTGTCCTGGAGATATTTATGTATTTATATATTCAGAATGCGGTATACGACGCCATCGACCCAGCAGTGTGTAGTTAATGTGACTGACAAACACTAACATCACACTGCCTCGTACTACCACTGTTATTCCTGTTTTACAGCTTATAATCACACACTCCATTGAAGTAGCTGATCAAAAGAATTAATAAATGTTTCAGATCAGGACACTCTTGACTTGAGAATCGTAAATCAGATGAGCCATCATCATCACATCCGTTCAGTGAGTGTTTAGGATTTTAGTGGTTTGTTGAGTGGAGCAATATTCAGCCACAGATTCTGTGCAGCATTGAAAGATGACCTGTGCAAATTTAGCAATTTACTATTTATTTTTATTTATTAATTTTATTAGTTTTTGCTGCAGAAATTATGCACCCTTTGGTACTTTTCAACACATCATAAACCATAGATTTTTAGCTTAAAATTAAATTTTTAGCTAAATTGTGATTCATTCATTGATTTAACCATGAAATAGCCTCAGAAAGGCTAAATAACAACACAAAGCTACTGTTTCAAAATAAAAGAATACATTTGTTAATCAGAGCTCTCACATAAGAAGGTGGCACTAGCAGAGCGCTAAATAGTTTTTGAATTTCTCAATTCTGAAAATTTAAAAAAAACAAAACATTTATAACATTTTTTCAGTCAAACATAGCTTAACCATGTCATGTGATGCTACCTCAGTACACTTTAAGAACAAATACCACTAACGAAAATTGCAGATGATCATTTAGTATCCAGGAATTCACATTATAGACACGACTGTGGACTATGCCTGTAACAATGTGGCCACACTATAGCACATTAACCATACACGGTCCAGCCATATGCTAGGTTTAGACGTAGTCTTGTTTCAGTGACTGGACCTTCAGGCAGGGATCAGGCCACAATCTGGAGAAGGTGGTGGTCTACAAAAGAAAGACAAAAGAAAGTCACCTGTTGATTGCAGCACAGACTAAAGAACACTTTGTTTCAGTGCAACAAGGAACAGCTGTGGTGACAAAATAAAAATATGTCTGCGTCACTGTACTTAGTGTGTGTGTCTATAGATCTATATGTTTTGTGTTGTTTGTGTATATTTTGTGGCAATAAAGGGACACAACGTTTGGCTTTGAATGAGTAATTCAAAACTGTACTGACCCTAATTAACTGCTATGAACACCAGGAAAAAGAAGACAGAGGACCCTTTAATTGCGAATTTATTCAATTTCAGTCTTTATGATTCACAAAGAACAAATCACCAGACACATTTCATAGAGGATAAGTAAAAACGGAAAGAATAAGCACCGTTTGCTGCTGTGGAACAGTAGCTCAGAAGCTGTGTTTCACTCAGAGCAGCACTCAGCAGCACTGCGGCAGCCTCTCAGCTCAGATGTGGATCTAATGCACACCAGAGGCCTCATCAGTCTGTATGACTGCCCACTGTGCATCAGCACTGATGCAGAATATGTAAATGGCATAAGTGCACTTAGGCACATAACACATTGATGATAACTGAATAGGACTGCAGCATCTGTTGAGAATGTGAGCTTGACATCAGTGTGTAACCAAAATGTTACTGTAGGGGTGCACATCAGTATCATCAGAGTATTTCTTCACTTTATTGTTTGTGACATAAATGCTGTTTATCATTGCGCCAGACAAGCAGCCGCAACACAAGTGGCATAGTTCAAGCACTTGCCTGCACACTAAAAGAACTAATGTTACTGCTTTTTCTGCCATAATCTCAACATTAACAAATACAATAAAGTAAACTTCTCAAGCTGATCAGAGTGGCTAACTTGATAAATTGAAGTAAAAGGTACCATGAAAATGAAAACATTTAAATATAAGTTCAAGCCAAGGAATGTGTCTTCTTACATTTAGAGATGGCCATTTAAGTGCATCATACATTGTACAGTGATGACTGAGAAAAGGACATCCAAGGACAAATCTGCAGAGTCTATTATATGCCGTGGTAAGCGGAACAAGGTCTGATTTTAATACGGTATGATGGACAACATCACAATAGTCAAGAATCAGAAGTATAAGTTGAGCGGCAAGTTTCATACGAACTCTGCGTGTAAAACAATTTCGAAATTGATGTAAAACATGATTCCAAAGTTAACTTTACTTAAAACGTGATCAATGTGTGATTTGAATGAGAGTTTGGAATCAAGCCATACACCAAGATATTTAATATCAACTTTATGCAGAGGAGTGCCATCATTACATGTTATTACACAAGAACCTTATTACACAAGAACCGGGTTTGGATTTGAGTTTCTGTCTGGTACCAAAGTTCATAATATAGGACTTTGTTTTATTGAGCAATAGTTTATTATGTGAAGCCAATCTTATAAGATGTTGAAATCAGACTGAGGAGAAGCTTGAATTTGTGGTAAATCAGGTTTAGATGTATGTATGACAGTGTCATCTGCATAAAGTTGAGCGCAACAGTTACTGAAAATTGATGATAAACTCTTTATATAAATAGAGAAGAGAAGCGGTCCCAATGTTGAACCCTGGGGCACACCTCTTTGTTGAATCAACAGATCCGATTTGTTCCCATGTAAGACAACACGTTGTTTTCTGTTATGAAAGTATGAACTGAACCACAGAACTGCATTTTCAGAAAGGCCGATAGCATGGAGTTTATCTAACAGCAGATAGTGATGAACAAAATCAAAAGCTTTAGTTAAATCAATAAAGATTGCTCCAGTGAGGTTACCATTATCTGCAGCAGCAAACACATCATTAGCGAATTTAAGTAGGGCAGTAGTTGTGGAGTGGTTAGGCCTGAAGCAAGATTGTAATGATGATAAGATATTACTGAGATAATGGGAAAGTCGATTATAAATTAATTTTTCGAAGACTTTAGCAATAGAACAGACAATAGATAAAGGTCTATAATTATTAAGATAAAGTATATTGCCTACTTTATGTAGTGGAGTGATGCGTGCACATTTCCAGATAGCTGGTAACTCGTAGACAAAGAAAGATTGAATGTTTACCCTTGACCTTAGCAATTTTCCAAGTAGCATGTTTGTCGACAACATCAAGGAACTCATTGTAGAGAAAATCCCAGGAAACTTGTACATTAGGTATTAATTGATATCTGCCCCAGTTAATAGTGATCAAATCGTTAAATCAAAATTCAATTTCTTGTATTATCTGATTTTGATTAGTCTTGGTGGCGATTTAGGTAATTTGATTTTCCTTACACAGTATACAATTGAGTGATCACTGAAGCAATCAGACATAACCACTGCCCTTAAGATTCTACTTGGGTGTGAAATATCTAGTCAAGCAGAGATTGGGTTGTAGGGGTGATTCTAGTAGGCTCCTTAATTAGTGGGGTAACATTTAGACCACTAAGTATATTTTTTTCTTTGTCAGATGACTTATCGAACCAGTTTTTGTTGAAATCACCTCACAAGATGATTTCATTTCTACAGGAAATAGAATTGATGGAGATCATGCAATTAAAGGACTCTACAGGCAAAGAGAGTGGTCTATACATGCTATCAATAGTTATACATTTGAATGAAAAATTACCTTAACAAAACGCATTCAAAATGTAGAGGCTCAGCTGGGTATGATTAACTCAGATACAAGATCGAGGAAACATATACAGCCACACCTCCACCTCTGGAGCAGCTGTCAGATCTGTATAAAACATCATTTGTGAGATTTATTTCATTATCTGAGATGTTACTGTTGAGCCATATTTCAGAGAGTGTAATGATCTTAGGCTTATGTAGGACAACCCATGCATGAAGTAAGTGAATTTTAGGCACAAGACTCCTAATATTCAAATGAGTGATTTTTAATCCTTTAACATCATCCAGTCTAGGGGCAAAAACTAACAATGGTACCTTCACTGATCAGACCAAGTTTTGAAAGTAGTTGGATCCAGAAATGTAATACAGGGTTGTAAGGATTGCAAGACACAAACAGACACACAAAACACATAAACACAAAACAACAACACTCTTCAAGAATGGCCCAGTGGCCCCAGACACCATATCCCAAAGCATTTCCGTGAGTAAACCGAATTGTGTAGGTAAAGACCATCTATTAAACTCAAGCCACAATCTGCTTTAATAAGGAAGAGAAAAAGAAGAAGAAAAAAAGATACATTGCAGTGTTCCCACAGAATGAGACTGTATGGGCACCCGGTGTGCGGTGGGCACCCCTATGACACGCGCACCGTTAAGTTGTGGCTCGTTTCGAAGGTGACAGAACCACTGTTCCTATGATGGCTGTCAGCCAAACTAGTTAAGTAGTATTAGGCGATGCGATGGATGTAGTAGGCTGTAATTAGCATGGTATTAAGCAATATAGGTGAATGCACAGTTCAGTAGTTTGTGTTTTGAATGATTTCATTTACTTACTAGCAAATGAAGCCGCACTGGAAACATCCATTCTGAGGAAAAGTTGCGAAAGTCTCAAAAAAATGAAAGGATGTTTTTCTGCCTTTTCATCTTTACTAGTTAACGTTAGCTCGCTGTAGACTGGAGAAAAAATAATAACATACAGCGTGCAAGGATAACGGACAAAGTACTACATATTGAGTTCACAAAGCTTGCGTTTGACAGGATCAAAGCTCCGGCGCCTCCTCGTCAGGTCGGCACTGAAGTCTGGATAGATGTAGATGCGAGTCCCTCAGTCTCATCCCAGAAGCTGTGGGATCAGCTGGGACATGAAACCAATCATATCATTGCCTTCAGCGGACTCTTGAACTCCAACGAAGCGTCGGCTTCGGTTCTCCAAGTCATTGACTTTGTTTGTCCATCAGGTAGGAGTTGTCTTTCTCTAGCTGTTGAACCCGAGCGACAAACTCCTGCACATTGTCCTCGTTAGCCCCAACACACTGTTCTAACAAACTGACTTGTTCTCCCAAAGTAGTTAAGGAATTCTGAATGCTGCTCAGAGTTCTTTGAATAGGATCCACTTTTATATCAAAATGTGTCAGCATGTCAGTCTTAATCTGTTGAATGGCCTGAGACACGTTCACTCACGCTGCAGCCATCTTGGAAAGAGACCAAGGCCCGCAGGATACATGGTGTAACTTTTATACCATGCCACACGTCAGCAATCATCTACTGAGGTTCAATCACATCATCAGATAAAGAGAAACACTAGACATTTTACATTTTATTTTAAAATGCATTAAAAGTCAACTGATTTAAAAATAGAAAATGAATTATTGCCTTTGACTGACTTTAGTTTTGGGATAAGAAGTGTTTTTATTTCTTTTACAATCTATTGTGTGTATCTGTTGATCAGGGTGGCGAGCTGCTGCATACAATCGACTTTACAGGGATAATAAAGTTTTATTGAATTATTATGAACAGCAGAATGAGTGGCCGAAACTACGTCACCTAGTTTGTATAATAGCAGAATATTTCTGCAAGGACCCTTTAGGAATCAAACGCTGACTCTGACTAAAAGCTTTTCTGCTGCACCGGCTCTATCTTCCGTATGAAGATGGTCTGACTGGAGCTGTGCTGGGGAAGTAAAAGGTTATATAAATAGTCCAACAATGCTCAGCAGTGATGTTTTGTATGTACACATGTGTGCATGTTTTATTGTCTGTGTCAGCTATAATCAGTGCCTGCCTGTATTTTCTTTGTGCAGGGGCGGCATTTTGATTTCAAGGTTGGGGGGGGGGCACAGTTAGTACAGGCACAAATCCTTAAAAGGGCTTTAGTTTTTCAGATACCCCTGCCCCAGGTAGAACAAAACACAACCATGGTTTTTCATAATTTTGATATGTCCCCTTTATGAAATGGATGGTCGTAAAACAAAAATATTTTATACAACAGAAAGTGATGAAACTGATCAATATATTGACTCACCCACAAGTGAAAAAGTGCAGAATAAAGTAGTTGAATAAAGTGGTGAAAAAGTGCAGAGGACATGTCCCCTGTATCCCCCCCATAAATTGCACCCCTATCTTTGTGATTTTCAGAAGAATCTTTTCCCATTTTAACTCAGATTCTGTCCTCTGAGAATGAAAGCAGCAGCAGCACTGTGTCTCCCATAGACACGAACACTGCAGGAGGCTGTTACCGTCTATAAAAGGACATTGATTTAGTAGCCAGTACATGACTGTCTCTGTGGACACTGTGTCTTCAGAACAAATCAACGCTGTAATGTAGTTCTCTGAAACTGCTTCCTGCTGCGATGAATCACGGTTAAAGAGACATTTTAAGGAAATGTTTCAGCTGAATGACTGCTGATGTTCAGGACTGATTTTATGATGGACTGATGTAATTCACTTTTGAATGACTCTATTTTAACCTCAACCTTTAACCTCAGCCTCGTCTACTTCCACTTCAGTTAGTCATTTCCTGCATTTCCCAAAATGCCCTCTGGTTTCATGTGTGGGTTGATAGAACAATAGTTACTCCGGTTTAGGGAAAGTGTGTTGCCAGCCACACAAACTCCAATTTCCTTGAAGCTGCAGTGCATTCTGGTCTGTTTCCTGCTCCTGTGGGTGTAGAAAGAAGCTGGTCTGCATTGCTCTCAGTGGTTGTTCTCTTTCCTAACGCAAAATGAAAGCGACTAGCGAGCATACTGAATGGATGATCGTAACATCGAACCATCTGAGAGGTAATGTGAGGAAGCATTCCGTTTGACACCATGGAACATTTGGGATAAAACTAAGGCTGCTGTTTTTCTGTCGCTATTTTTCTTGGATGTAGCTAGAAAGCTTTGAAGGAAGATAATGTCCCCATTCTCAATCCCGCCCACAAAACTCTAATTGGTTGATTGTTTTTCCAACGATCCCTCAATTAGTACGTCAAACTGATTCAGAGCTCTGGAACCAGGCTGACATTTTGGATATGTCCAATATTTTCTCATAACAGTTGCTCATATTTGGATGTGACATTGTACATGTCATTTATGTTTGGCCAGTTATCCATAGTAAGAAAAAAAAAGAGTAATAAATTAAAAGTACATCACTAAAAGCTATTTTTATATTTATTTAAATCTTAGCAAGCAGCTGCCATCCACATCCAGCAGCCACAGAGCAACAGGATCATCCCATCCGAGTCCACATGATGAATTTTAGTTCAATATTTACTCTCCTTTTAGCTCTGGTTTGGTCTCCACCAAGTCCTGAGAAAAATATGACAGAGAAATCGACGATTTACGAGGTGATACAAGTCGCCGGCCAGAGAGTGACACAGTGTCCGCTGCTGAGCAGGTCGTGTACTGTGGTTTTATCAGAGCTTGTTGGATGGAAACAGCTGCCTGCTGCTGCTTGATTATGGTTTTAAAACCAAAACTAGGAGCTAAAAGAGGCAAAAAAAATCTTGTTACTATCAGTGACACCTTCCACATCACGCATATTGATATTCTTTGTATCAACAATAGATGAATTTGCTTAGTGCAGCTTTAAAGTATATTTTAAAGTGTGTCAGCAGCATTTTCCTTTCGGACAGGTCTCAGGTGGATGCTTAGAAGGAGTTTGAATTATCTCATTTCCACCAGTGTTCTTCCATCACACCTTGGTCTTTTGACCTCCATGTGTTTGGCTCATTAGAATAGAAATGTGTGATACTGTCAACCACAATTAGGCACATTTATTTTTTTATTAATTATATTTGCCTACAACAGTAAACCATGATGTCAGTTAGTATTGATGTCATATTGTTCTGCTTCTGTCCATCACATCCTGTGCTCTGTTTAAGTGCCCTCTGTCTGTCATAATGATTTGACAGGTTGTTATGGTTGGTGATTAGATGGACCATGATAAGCAAAGCTTTTAGCTTGTCCCATCGTGGCAAAAGATCATTTCAGCTCTTCAGGCGGGTCTCAGTCTGAAATAAGTAATGGAGGAGAGGAGAGGGCATAATGGATGTGAAAGAGAGGCGGAGGGGAAAATAAAAGTGGAGGACGAGAGCTGACACAGGAGAACAAAGCTGTCTAAAAATAAAACTAAATATGTTTGGAACAGCTGCATTTTGACATCAACACAACAGAAAAACCAACAGAAGCGAGTGTCTGCGGATGACGGACACAGAACAAAAGTTGTCGGGCTTTGTGTAAAAAAACAGCTCTCCAGTGACTTTTATTTTGGGGAACTTTTGGAGTGAAGAAAAGCACCCTCGTTTTAATTTTCAGTCATCATAGTCAGATTGAGTTAATCCAGTAAGGTTTTGAAAGGTTTCACCGGGCCAAGTGGTGGAATGTAATCCTTTAACTGAAGGTGACAGTTAAAGTTTCTTTAATTTGAGGGGAAAGTGTAACTTCAGTGTCTTCTTGGTTCAACTCGTTATTGAAGTTTATAAAACACTCACACTGAGAGAAATATTCATGTTATTATCTTTAAAAGTCTCTACGTTCAACGACACTGATGAATAAAAGCTGGGTTCAGATTAAAGACAAATGGTAAAGATCAGTATTTTCACGTGGAGCTTTTGAGTAGAGTTCAGATTTGGAAGAAGCTACATCATATACACTGTCATAAAATCCAATTTTAAACTGTTCTCTGCCAAATGACAAGCATCGCCACAAGAGCTTTCCTTTTTGTGTCCATTTTTCCAGTTCAAACAGCATTATATGGTACTGGGTATGTGCACACACACACACACACATATATACTGTATATAGTATATATACATATATAAATACATATATATTTGTATGTACAGTAGCTTTCTGAAACACTCTTAAAGGTTTTTAAATGTGAGTGAAATTTAATGTAAGGAGTTCTTTTGTAATTTTTAACAAACAATTGGGGGAGAAGTGTCAGATTTGGGCCTCTATTGGCCGACACAGTGTGAAGTAATGTGTGTAGTCTCGTTGGTTTCTGACATGAGGCTGCTGAGTTAAATCACAGTTTGACAGGTTGAAAATGTAGATGTTCTAATTCAGCTTTCATTTTGTCATAAAATATTTCCATGAGGTTTTGACGAGCCACCCTCTGACGGATTTCTGTGTTTTCTGTCTCAGGCGGTTCCTCGGGCAGCGGCCGATGTCACTCAATCAGCCAACAGTCAGGAGCTGATGGCAGCTATTTCTGTTCTCAAAGACTCATTTAAAAATCCTCAAAGAGCAGCAAATTGCAGCTAATGATGGTGAGGCAGCGACAGACTCTGCCAACGTGCTGCTCCTGCCAGCGGCTGTGTGAGGCCGCACTAAATGCCGATTCCAGCGTGCTCACAGCGATGATGCTAACATGCAGGTATGTTTACTGTGTTCACCATCTTAGTTTAGCATGTTAGCATGCTAACATTGGCTAATTAGCAGTAAACACAAAGTACAGCTGAGGCTGATGTGAATGTCATTAGTTTTGCAGATATTCCTCTCATTTTTATTGTATTATTTGTTTAATGTACATTTTTACTTATTAGAACGTTTTAATGAAACGAGGCACATCTTCACGTGTGACGGCACTCCTTACACTTTACTCGACTTAATACTACTTCCACTTTACTGTCTTTGCAGTTGGTTTATGTTTCACGGTAATTCAATAAATTACTTGTGAGATATTTCAGTCTGGACCAAAGCGGTGGAGCGACTGACCGACATTTCCATCCTTAAAAAAATCCTTCTGTGGGCCACAAACCGACCACTTCAGGGTGGGACTTTATTTGATGTATGAAGAAGCTTTTCCTGAAAGGTGTATCATGTGGACAGTTAATGTCGTCTCCTCAGTTCCAACCCTCAAAGTGCAGTCGGCCTGATCAACAGGAGGAGGACTAGCTCGCTGGCTTTGTTACGCCTCAGCCTCTGTTGTGTCTTTGTGTGGAGGACTGAATATACACGGCACATATCAACCGTTCCATGTTGGGTGGCTGACTGAAACGATCATTGTTAGTCTTATTTTCAGTCACACATTCACCTTGGCAGTCCTCCATTTTACACCACTGAAAACACTGACAACAAAACCTAGAGGGACATGAATGAAGCAAGAGTTCATAAGAGGAATTAAGTGTTTTTATAGATTGACAGCTGTGTGAATATGTTCATGTATTGATCGATCTCAAGTGGTTCTTGCCTACATGCCTCACCGTTCATCTATTCTGGTTGCTTTTGACTCCAGCTGGACTTTGTCTGAGCCGCCCATCTTAGTAACAGTATCTTTTGTTATTTGTATCCTCAATCCACCCGTAACAGCAGAAAATAGACCAGCATGCAATGCAGCTACGACAGGTTGTGTTCAGCGTACAAGCACCCAGAGTCGATGAGGCGGGCTGAGAGAGAGTCCAGGTTCATCAAAAGGTTGTACTTTATTACTTGAATTACAAACTGATGATATCAAAGGGTGTAAAAGTTTCCCCAGGTGGGATCTTACTTTGACTAACTAATTAAGGCGTTCAAATACCGTGTAAAGGCAGGAACATAACATTTACTGCCTTGTCTCTCTTTAACTGCCTCCCCTCCTCGCTGCTGTCTTCAGTGTTCCTGAATCCTCCGTCTAACTGTCTCTCAACACCTCTTCACACATCTCTTCACACATATCCTGCCTGTGCTCACCCACACATGTGGAGAAGACGTTTTGACATTTCCGTGGCTGTGAGGGTGGCACTGCGTCGTTATTGTGTGAAAAGAGGCCAACAGAGTGAAAATACGGCCGGGCAGAGCTCCCACACACAGAGTTTCAGTGGGATATCGCAGCCATGACCTTTCTGCTCCTTCGCCGCGGATAGAACCGGAGGTGGTAAAGCTGCTGCGATGACGAAAGGACGATGAACAGCTTTCAGAAAATCCATGTGGGAAAAAGAGGACAAAAAAAATCAAAGGACCCCTGACAAGGTCTGAATAAAAGAAAAATGCTTTCTTTCAAGTCTTACAGTAACCACGCGAGGCTATAACATTAACATCTCCTGCTTTTACAATGCACTAATTTCACATAAAGGTTATCAAGAGCTGGTTAACAGGGAGTTTAGCTGTACTGCTACTGTGTGTCGACAGTATAAGTTTGTCCAGAGTTGATCCTGTTTATTTTCCCCTCATCTCTAATATGTATATTGAGATGAAACAAAGAGAAGGTAAATATATTGAGAAGATGGGACAGAGAATACAAAGACAGACGGATACAAACATGAGAAAAAGACTGAACCATTTGGAAACATGACAAAGTAAATTCTATTTGAAACCACACAAATCTCAAATAAAGGAATGAATGAAAGAAACCAACTTCAAGCGACCATATCTGCTGTGAATAGTTTAAATAATGTTTTGAAACAGATAAATTATTTTGAGGGAACGATGCGTCCTGGATCAATATTTTTCTTTAATCTGTCACACAGAAGGTTCATATTGAATCTGTAAAATGTTTCTGTAATAACCAACTTTCAGTCCACATAATGCTGCTGATTTCATTTTGGGTTTAAGCTTTTACACTGCAGCCCTTCTGTAAAAGTGTGTAAGCTCTGCCCAGCCTGTCGTGGTCCTGATTACTGTCCAAACAGGGGAACCACAGGGGCTTCTCTTAAAGTTAGATTATTTTGGATGTGGCTCCGGGGAGAAGAGGCCAACAGGGTGCATGTTCTGCACTGGTCAGCTTTCACCGGGCCACACATGCCTCCAGGCCACTTTCAATGCTCCCACTGGTCCAGATGGCCGGTGCTGTGTAGCCAGAAGGTGAGGGAGAGGAGGGGGATGATCTGCAGTCTGACCGCTGTCCATCGCTTTGAAATACAAAGTGTGCTGCTAGAAAGAGAACCTGTTGTATGAAAATCATTTTACATGCTCTCTAATGTTCTGAGCATTTGGAGGAGACGCCTTTTGATTAGAGTGGTGTGCATGGTTCAAAGTTATTCCTCTAATAACCTGTTTTACATTTCGTTCAATAAAGCACAAAACAGGGGTTCTTTTTTGATCTTGGGATCCAAAATTAAAATCTAGTTTGGCCCAGAGGCCCAATTAATACATAATTCATAAATTAGCCTCCTGTCAATGAAGGTGATACTAAAAATACATTTTCTTTGCTAACCAACTAAAAGATCTAAAAAAGAGCACGCAGGAGATTAAAGGAAAAGACATGGAAAAAATGTCCTGGTATACATACACTATGTGGTTTAAGGATGGTTACACGCTGGTCAAGTCAATTTTATATACATGTATGTAGCCCAGTAACACAAATCACAATTTGCCTCAAGGGGCTTTAAACGCGATACAACTATCTGTTAGCAAACAGCATCACAGTGACTGTACGCAGTTTGAGAGGCTGCCAGGTTTGGTACCATCGCGCCTGTACAGAGACCAAAACCAAAACCTGAGCTCACAGACCGTATACTCGTACGTGTGCCATCCCAGATATGCTGAGCTAAGCTTATTTGCTTTCTTGCCGAGAGTCAGAAAGACAAGAGAGTTGTATCAGTCGTCTGTTAAATACAAAGCTAGAGCCAGCCAGTTAGCTTAGCTTAGCATAAACTGTGGAAAACTATGGAAATTGCTAGTCTGGATCTGTATAAAGGAATCAGCCTACCAGCTCCTCTGAAGCTCACTGATCAACACTTAATATCTTGTTCGTTTAATCAATTCAAAAGCAAAAGTGTAAAAATGAATATTCAACGGTTTACTGAGGATTTTGGACAGAGCCAGGCTCAACTTCTTTGATCAGCCAAAAAGAAAATCGAATCATTTGTTGGACTCGGTCCGACTACTTTTTGAAGATGAGGCGTAGTTCATGTATCTGCTGATGTCTTTATTCTGATTTAGATAACTAGATGGAAGCAGGTACACGGAAACACCGGCCTAATGAGCTGCTACCATGGAGGACACCAAGGTCATGTCCTGTTTTAGACTCTTTAACTGGTTCTCATGTAGGAAGACATCATTTACAGAAAATATATGTGATTTGTTGAATAAATAAATAAATGCTGTGGTGCATCGCGTCCACTTCTGTTAGGGAGGTGGTGTGTTGGGGAAGCTGGACTCATGACCTCCAGCTACAACCCAGACAGCTACACGCCCATATAAACATGCAGGATATGATACAGCTTGATTACGGGTCAAGCCTTTTCAAAGCAAACAATTTAGCTGACGTAATAACTGGAATCCTCTTTGACGTGAGCTGCAATTATGGAGCTATACGTGGAAACCGCAGAGAATAAAGTGGACAAGAAGATAAAAGAGAAGATGAGGGGAGAGAAGAATTAGTGGCAGAGACGAAGAAATCTTTTTTTTTGTTTCGTGAAAAATAAAATGCAAGGGGAAAAAATATTTGCTTTTAAACCGTCTCATCCTTTGTTCGCTGCAGCAGAGGCTTAATGTGAGTGTGCAATGATTGTAATTATCCAGTGGCAAGGATTTTTATTCCTACGCTGAAGCCAAAAATACACACAAAGAATATCACGGTGCTGTCCTGGAACCTGGAATAATGTTTTCTTGGTAGTCTGTAATCGAGCAGGAAATCACAATGAGGCACGTTTCATACAAAATGTAGGGATATAATTATGAATTAATCATGCACATTATATTTTAAGTATTAAGTAAGTAAGTTTTAAGTATTACACTATAATTGAGCTGAATTCCTTTTTTCTAGTTGCACTGGCTTGTGCTTCTCATTGGATCTTATTCTTTTTAAAACTGCATCAACATGCACGTCCAGCACAATATAAGCCTACAGTGCGTCACAGTGGATTTAGTGCGGTGCGCATTCTTTAAGAAAGACATTTCCTTGTCCTCAGGTAACACCTTACATAAATATCTGCCCCGACAAGCCGCATTTGAATCATTACCACAGCAAGAACAATAAAGTTTGTGGTTGGACTGCCAACAGCTATAAGTCTTTTCCGAGTCCGAAGTTTTCCCTAACTTAACTTGTCATCAGAAAGTGACCTCATCTGTGAGTAACCGTGAAGAAACTCATAACTGCAAAGTCACTGGAGGGGGAAATTCAAGGATAATGTGGAGGATGGACTGAAAACAGCTATACAAGAAAAATGATTTTTTTAGATGCCAAACAAAAATCAGCAGTCTGAGCATTCGCTCCTGTCTGTGCATACAGATTTATAATCGCCAGCTGTTTGAGAAGGCTGAGGAGGGGGAGGAAGGGAATTAAATACTGTCTCCAAGACGATGGAGGAGGGGAACAGGTCGGCTACTCATGTGGGTAAAGATCAGAAATGCTGGTACTCCACACGGGTGGGTACCAGCCCAATTCAAGCACTGCATCCCACCTCTGCTCACCCTCATCAGTTCTACTGTAGCTGTACATGATTCTCTGCCTTTATCACTCTTTTCACCTTTTTTCACCAGCTTCCTCCTCTTTACTTTTGCAAAGTTGTCCCTTAAAGAACAGCTTTGCTCCTTAGTGCATATTTCACTCTTTTTTTCTCTCTATTCCACTGCAGTTTTTTTCATTACTATATATGTGTGCCTTCACCTCCACCTCTCTGCCTTTGTCTCTGTTACTCTCATCCTCCTCAGGGTTGCCAGGTCTGTGTGACAAAACCAGCCCAATACCAGAACTCAAAATATGCCCCTGCCCAACCATATATACTACTTTTAAAGTCCAACAGCATTGCTGTTATTGCCAAATGTGTTGTAATATCTACAAAGTAACAACATAAATGTTCAGTGTGCCGCATTAAAAGCAGTTTCCCTAAACAGTTCTTTCACCTCGGTCCTAAAATGAGCTTGTATAATTAGATACAGTATATTAATTCCCTGACGCACAAACTAACCTGTTGCTTTGTATTTTCTCTTCCCTGTTCCCTCTTCCTCCCTGCCTGGACAACATGAATGTGGTTTTTACTTGAATTTACTGTAGTTAATGCAACACCTTATTTCAACAGAAACACCTTATCATGTTGCTTCACTATATTTTCATCATATACTGACAGTAAATACATGTGTAACTAGGCTGTGTGTTTACTGTCAGCATTTTTGTTTACCTTATTTCAACCAATACATCTCATCCTGTTAACTGAGTGAGGCGGCGCCGGGCGTGTGTGTATGTGTGTGTGTGGTCGTCAGGGCGTGTGACATGTCCATGTGTGTACCTGCTGATCTGGAGACAGTTTGGTAGGATTTGGGTATAAATAAATTATTTAATTTAAAATATGGATTTTTTTTTATAGATATTATTCATGTCATTTGCAAAACAGGTCTACCCCACCAGCGGACAAAAAATTCAACCCGCGGCAACACTTCCAAAGTAGCCCAATTCCGCGGGAAAACCGCAGACCTGGCAACCCTGATCCTCCTGCTGTCTGGCGTTCTTCCACAGTCTGTAATGAAGAATGGATGTTTTAATTCCAGTTGAATACTACACGTCCACGTTTCTTGTTAGGGCAGTAAAAATTCGCTGTGCCTTGGTAAAGCTTTTCTCTTCTGCTGTCTTCCCAGCGAAACATCATGGAACAAAGCATTGTATTAGTGTCTTCTCGTCTAGTAAGCAAACACACTACTATGAGCAGTGTCTACATGGCTGAAATAAGGAGGCATGCTGTCAACTACAGATGTTTCTCTTCGATTTAAAGCACATTTACTTCTAAATTGTATAGCCCTCCCTCCCTCTGTTCTTCCACTCTCTTGTTTCTTTAAATAGACTCATTGTTTCACTCCATTACAGATGTATCTCTTTGGTTTTAAAGCTGCAGTATGCAACTTTCCTCACAATAAAATACCAAAGAAACAGGATCTGTTCTCCATTATGAGACTGGAGGCTAATTTCACACAAATTGCTGAAATACCGTGATGTTCAGACGTTGTGGGATGTCTTACCATTTCATGGCGCTGCAGGCATGGCCCAGTGATGAGCTGGGGTGCATCCAGTGTGAAGACATTTTGCACATTTTGTGGCTTTAAACATTTTTTCAGTGAACAAAAAGCTTCCTTCCAATGTTTAGGTTGTTCTGCCTTTCATGTATGCTTTCATTATTTTTTAATGCAGACCCCAGGAAGAGCAGCTGCTTTGTGATGGAGATCTAACATAAAAGAACAAAGATTGCACAACAATTCGCAACAGCATTTGAGATGTTTGCTCCCATTTGCCATGTGTGTATAAGCTGGAACCAGATGATACAGCAACATATAAAATGCCACAGTAGACTTAACAGCCAGCAGTGTACCATGGGGCGCATTCTGCACCTTCAAACACGGATTTTAACCTTCTTTTGCAATCTTTTGAAAACTCCTGTAAGATGATGCACTGAATAGCATTTGTAGCCATTCCTTTGCAACATGACATTCAATGTGCCGCTGTTTCTCCCTAAAACTGTCTCAATAGCTACGTTTACATGGAGCCTAATATTCCGATTATAATCAGATTAAGAGCCCAAACAGAATCAAAATTCTCCATATAAACACCTCAATCAGAATACACAGGCCCAAACCGATTGAAATTTTAATCGACTGCACAGGGGTAGTTTAAACCTTTTCATAAACCGATCAAAAGAAAAATTTTACCACGTAAACGATTAACGTGATTACTTACTGGCTGTGTCCTTTCTGACCATGCCCTCCATCATGACAAATGCGTGGGGACGTACGTTTCTCCACATATGTACATAAAGCACGATTTACGTTATCAACATAACGTATCAACGTAAACTGTTGCTTGATTAAGAGCAACGCAATAACGGAAACTACTGCACTGAACAGACGTGTTTGACTTCTCGTGTTTCAGTCAGCAATATCTCTTTGAAAGAGATATTGCTGAACGGGCTGGTGCTAAAAGGTAGCCGTTGAGGAAGACGAATGCATGATGTATTCATCACTTTCGCGCATGTCACACAGCTGTTCTGATTAAATGTGTGGGCGCATGTGAACACCAGATCGTATTACATCACATCCCATGTAAACAGTTGACCCGACAAAAAAGCGTGCATGTAACCGCAGCTATTGTGGGCCTGGTTGTGGCCACAGCAGAAAGAGACCCATGTAACCTACACAGGTGATTTTAATTATTTTCCTTGATTGACGTCTCCTGCAGTGTTCTGTACCTCACAGTTAGAGTAACTGAAACTAATTCGGTCTCTCTTGCTTAATTAATTGTGTGTGATTTCATTAAACAGTCAGTTCCTGAACAAAGTCCAAGTTTATTAAGGCACTCGAAGGAATCTGGTCTTGGCAGCTCAGATTTGTCAAGAGTGGCACGTTTCAGACTTTCCCAACATATAAAGCCAGTAGCACTGTAGAGCAGTGTTTTTAAGAGTGGGTCCCTGATTTGTTAGTATCACAGTGACGTGATACAAAGTCCTGCCGATGGTTCCTTTGGGCCTCACGCATGAATGATTTCTTATGTTTCTCTCATATTTGTTCTTACACAAAGCAATAAGAGGAAAGTAAGAAAATCCTACGTGGGATTCATGAAACGTGCGCTGACAGCCAAGTCTGTTCTCACCCACCTGAGCATGTTGATGAATCGCGTTTGATCTTACATTAGAAGCGTGTGCCAGGCAATTTGCAATTAGCAGGGAAACGCCCCAGTAAACCCATATAAGGGCAGCAGACTGAAGTGCCGTGTGCAAACCACAAACCAATAAGCCACTGACGTTTGACAGGTAACGTTACAGCCACCGGCCTTTCAGTATGATCTGAGCGAGTGCACGTCAGTTTCTGGTTATAGGCCACCTCCTGCTGTCTGAGCGATCACCTAAATTAAAAGTTTGATTTATGTTGAAAGGTA
Organism: Oplegnathus fasciatus; assembly: GCA_003416845.1. Lineage (NCBI taxonomy): Eukaryota > Metazoa > Chordata > Actinopteri > Centrarchiformes > Oplegnathidae > Oplegnathus > Oplegnathus fasciatus. The sequence goes on from NTHP01000442.1 coordinate 198,511, forward strand.
ATAACGCAGACTTATGAAAATTCTATCATATTATAACACCAATAAGCCACCATCTCCAGCAGCACCTTGATCCAACCACATACCCACCGAACTGTTGTGCTGCAAGAAAGAGTCGCGATCGACAGTTGGTCGAGGTAACATATCAAGAAATGTGGGAACAGGAGGACTGCTAGCAAGCAAACATGGATGTAAACAATGTCGGCTTCAGATTCTTCCAGAAATCAGGCTTTGCAAATGTTTCATGAGAATAGAAATGCACTCAGCACGTTTATTAGGCCTCACGGATACAGACGATGCATTCTGGTGAGAAACAGAAAATGGTAGACAAACTTGTGTTTGTTTATAAAAAAACTCGGGTGCTCCATTGTCCACATTTCAACCCACCCTTAATTTTATATGTATGTCAGTCATTAGCAATAAAGCTGTGGGCTTGGACACTGGCTTACTACTATGTAGGGTTTTCCATCTCTGTTGTCAACTTTCTAAGTTGTCAGCTGTTGGTTGAGAATACCAGAAAGTATCATGGAATGGAATTAGAAATACCAGGAGGGTGTAGTTTAGTCACGTTTACTGCATTTTATTTGAATAATCTCTTTAAAATACCTCAGTAATTATTTTTTCTACATTTTCCTCAATTTGCTTTAATTTATTTTAGTCATATCTGACTACTTTTAAAATATGTTAAATAGACCTTGTGTTATTCATATTTTTTGGGTCAGATTCAGTCATTGCAACGAATGTACGCAGGAGACGTGTGAACACGCTTATGGTGGAAAACAACAAAAATGCTGCATATGGACGTAATTATCTTGTGAATCCACAATATTATCTGCTAACGCTGATGTTGAGTCCTTGCTAAAGTGAATGAGATCACAACGCTTTCCCATATTGTGTGCGTGTGTGTGTGAGTGTGTGTGTGTGTGTGTGAGGTGTAAGCAGCTCAGATAAACGCTGCTTTAAAATTCAGCCTTGGATGTTGATAATGTTGGAAAAAGGTGCTTCAGGGGGCAATTGTTTATTGTTTGAGGGGATTTCCATAATCTAAAGGCTAATTATGATGTTGCTGTGGATTCATCTGTGTCTGACTGCTTAATACGGCTGATGGAGGGACAGCGCTAAGCTATTGATCTGCGACGGTGAAGGTTACCGCCATCAATCAGGTGGTATGCTGCTCTCTGTTCTTGTGCCAACTGGAACATTTAACCAAATCTTGTGTCCACTTTGGCCTCAACTCAAGACTTTTTCCTTTCTTTAAATGTACTCATTCTGCACAGGCCAGGAATTAGTCTCCCTCCTCCCACCTCTCCTGCAGACAAGCAGAGTCAGATGAGGTGAGGCTTATTCTTGGGACTCCGTGTTCACCACAGCTGCCTCTGGAGCTCCCCACCTGGCAGGACAGGACAGAGACGGGGTCCTCAGGGATCTTGAGGACCTTTGACGAGGTCCATCGATTCCCAGAGGGGGAGGACTTTTGGGACTTGTTGAAGGGAACACCAGACACATCCTCTCACAAGCTCAGCCCCTGTAGTCCTGAAGTTACTGCACAAGCTCAGAAGAGATTTTATGAAGTTTATGTATTGTGTTCAGTCACACTTCACATTTGAATCACCCTTTCTGTACGGCCAAAACACATGACTGGCTCGCACTGAACATAAACACAGAACAACTGATCGGTGTGGCCTGATCTAATTCTTTCTTTTTAGCTGCTTTTCTTCTGTTTTCTTGCCTTTGTCATGTAAGCTGTTGTTTTCTCATCGCTTGGTTGTTCGGTGGTTGTTTAGAAGTCCGTCATTGCGTCCGGTCCGAGTTTGCGCATGTGCAGGGGAGGGGAGCTGCCTGCAACGTGAGCAGGAGACGCCGTCAGATACTCCTCCTGCTCTGATTGGTTGTTTTGACTAGGGAGTGGTGGATTCTTGCAAATGGCCTCAGGGGCCGCAGGTGGAGCCAGAGGAGTATGATTTTTTTCACAGATTATCTGTCTCATGTACGACTGTCGGGACATAGTGACAGTTTTAGCAAATATGACTAAAAGTTACCAACTACAGCTTTAATTAGGCATCGCAACCCGCCCTCAACACTACACATCAAAGTTAGTTGGGGTGACAAAATTCGGGGTAAAAATTTGGCATCCATACAGCGTCTGTCCAGCTTTACGCCGGGGACACATAGGAGGCGGACGATATGACAATTCACGGGTGAGCCTGGCTGGCTGTTCACACCAGAAGCGCATTTCTCCGCACCAGTCAAGTGATTCTGCCCCTCTACTCCTTTGTAATCACAGGGAGAGGTGATCTTTAAGTAATAACCTCGTGAATTTATAACATAAAGCCTTTCATGTGTTCCTGGATAACACTGTACATGTTTGTCCACTTCTGAAGCGCCTGTAGTAATGAGTTTTTATCGTGGTAAATGAATGGCCACAGTATGGACAATGTGTCTGTTCCCAGTGTAGCTTCAATGATATACAGTTGACATATTACAACCATAATAACGTGTTTGTTTATTCAGTTTATCCAGTTATCAGTGTGTTTTCTGGCCAGATTTGCTCGCGGCGAGCAGAGAAAATAGAACAGACGCCGAAACCATCGCTGCAAATCGCGAGCCGACCGCAGAGCTCCACGCCACGGCGCTCCCTGTGTGAACAGCCTGATTGGTTAAACATGGACGCCGAAAGGAAGTGGGCAGCGCAGCGTTAGACTACGAATTATCCCCCTCTACCTCAGGAGAACAGTGACCGCGATGAAAGCGTCCGAGGACATACGCAGTGTGTACATAGGTGGAGAGAAAATCNNCCCTGTGGGCCAATCCCTGTCCATATGGAATGTGTTGAAGAGTTCTCTTTACTCAGAGAACTATGGTAATATATGCAACTTTTTATGTAGCCATTTCAGTGTCACCTGGTTCTGTAATTTAGCCTTAACTAAGCCCCACCCCCCTTTGTTACTGTTGCTATGTCTGTTAAGCCCTCCAACCTAGCCTGCATGTATGTTAACCACGATCACGGTGGCAGATTTCTTGAAATGTGTAATATTGAGTGCTTGACTTTGGACAGCAGACAAAATCAGCTTCTAATTCTCAGTCACAGATCCTAAGTTTGGCCGGCTGTAGCTAACTAGCTAACTAATGTTAGCTCCGATAGTTTGAAAACTGTCTTTGGCTGACTTTCAATGTCTCCAGCTGACTCATATGAAAATGAGAACCCAGCCAGAGGTATTAAATATGCATTTGATGGTTAAATACTATCGTGCTAATTCAGTGCTGTGTAATGATGCAAAAACACTGAGCTTAAAGCGTACAAGTCCCAGGTACACAGTCTGCCTTCTCACCAGTTGATTAAACATGTAGTAAACATGGAAACAGAGGAAAGCATGAAAGCTGAGGACACTCCCATTGTGCTCTACTGTTCACACCTCACTACATCCAGCTTTGGAATTGGATTACATTTCAAAACAAACACAAATGCTGAACTCCTCCTGAGTCCAGAATGGAGGGATGATTATGGTGGAAGTTGAAGCATGCAGGCATGAAGAGCAAACTGCTCTTGAGATGTCTTCTCTCCTGGCAGAGGCTCCCCCACCCAGGTAGACTGTTCAGTCTCTAATATGTTTGTTACACCTTCCAGCACGGCTCATTACAGGTCAGGATGTTTTTGATTCAGTAGTTAACACGTTCAGTCACTTGTGACAGATTGCACCAGATCACACATACTGAATGCAAACAGAGAGAGCACACTACTACAAGTGTGTGTGCAGGTTAAAGTGTGTGTATACATGCCCCTGTGTGTTTCCTGAGGCAGATGGCTAAGGGGGGTGTCGATGCAACTTTTGTGTCTATTGCATGTATGTGTGTCTACATGCGTGTGTACTTTGGGATCATTGGCGGGGAGCTTTGAAGAGGCGTATGGGGAGGTTCTGCCTGTTTGTTTGATTATTGAGTGACAGGAAGCTCAGGAGAGATGTGCCTCGCTAGTTCAGCTGGCGCCTCAGGGCTTCAAGGTCGACAGGATTAGCATTTTAACACCTCTGCTCCTCAGATCTATGAGAAGAGAGAGGCAGTGGAGTGGCAGCAACCTGGCAGATTCAAAATTGGATCTTCTTCCTACTTTCAGCCCCTCCTCATCTCTTTGAAATGTGTGGTATAGATAGGGAGGAAGTTTACCTGTCTCATTACACCGCAAACAGGACGGCTCAGACTCACAGGAAGCTATCATATGGTTACATAGCTTTCCATGTTACACTAGATTTAATCCACAGATATTTTGTGTTTGTTAGAAAGATTGCAGAGAACTACTCTGAAACACAAGGGTTCAGCACATTCCCGCAGTATTAGTTCCAGTTTTAGTGAATTTGTGCATATCTTAAATGGGCGCTGACGCTCCATGTCCTCTATAGTAGACAGGACTTTACTTGAAGCAGATCAACATGCTGTACCGTGCTGTGCTTCTAAACCTTTCCTGACTGCCGGACCTCTTGTGATGAGCTGATGTGCCTCAAGGACGCCCAGAGGGAAAGTACCAGCTGCACATTTGTGACTCAAACTGTACATGAAAAGTATACAGTACAAACCACAATCAACTCATTCAGTCTGTTGGACACATCTGGAATATAAACTAAGCAGGACAACCAGTTGTGTTCTTCACTTTTGCTGCTACAGGCTGACTGAACATGCTCCACTTGTTAAACGCATCCGTGAGCATTGACCCCGAAGTAGAAACATGACAGAGTGCAACGTGTCTACATCCTGTGTACAGTGCCAGACATGTTTCACTGGTGTTTTTTCAGTCAGCCGACTCACACATGAATGTCACAACAGATGAGCTTCAAATTTTATCAGTGCAGCCGTCTATACCAGCCACATGTGCTCGAACCCCCGTAGAGAAGGGTTGAGTGGTGAATTGAAGCCATGGATGAGAACTGTCACCATGTTCCAAGATGCCCCCCCATTCATTACTATGAGCTGTTTACTGGGCACGTTCACCAAAAATCTTTGAGGCTCAGTAGAGTCCTTCTCCAGCCAAATGGTAGAGAGCATGTGCATTAGAGTCTTCTACTGGCTGAGATGTCTGACTTCTTATTGATTTCCTGCACACATGAATGAATGAAATCAGTTAATCATTTGAGTCTTTCTACACTTTTTATAGCTTTGCAAGTGGGAGGGGCCGCTGGTTCCACAAGTGTTTTCCCCCTTTGGTGTTCCCATTTCAATTCTTTCTATAAACAATATCCTCAAAATTACATAATATAGAAACTCACCCGGAGGATGTAAGATTGCAGATTGTTTACAACATAATCTTTCTCTTAGCTCTCTCTCTCTCACTCTCTCTCTCTAGCTCAGCGATTGGATATTTCTTGCCAAAGTGCACCTTGGGAGTTGTACTTAACGTCTACCTCGAAGTTTTTTTGTACACAAGCCTGTACCTTCAACTTTTCATCAAAGAACAAGATATTTTCTAACAGAGTTCTTAATCTTTTGTACAGATGAACTGTTCCATGCCGATCCAAGCCAAAGAAGTGCTCCAACTGTGAGTCATGTGACATTGTCAATGGGGAAAATGAATAGGACTGTAATACCTCCTCCCACTTCACCTAATCAACAAATTATGATGATACAAAGTCTTTTTGGGATGTTTGTGGCACTCAGAAAAAAATATTCAGCATTTTGTAGCCACTCATTTTCTAATCATTGTCTTTTTGGGCCAGTGTGTGTCATATAAAGTAATACCAGCTGTGACCACTATGCCAAAATCGCCACATGGTCCAGTGTTGTTCCTGGGGGCTTGGTTGAAGCCCCTGTGTGAAGGATTTGAACATTGCTGACTTTGTGGCGGCAGTATCAAAAAGACACTGACAGACAGCATGCTGATACACCTCAAAGCCACCACAGGAGCAGCGGCTCTCAGTTTATATTGGTTGGTTTGGTTTATATTACCGGACTCAACTACAGATGAAACGAACGATTAAAAAAGCATGCGTCTGAAACGCTGCCAGAGTTGACAGGGTGTCACAGTTGTTTTTGATGGAGCACCTCGCCAAGCCAGAAGCAGATCCAGATCTGACACAGATGTAAAGCTGGCAGTCTTCTGGCCAGGATGTGAATCCAGGACTGAGGAACTTAAACTGCTGTGACTGCAGTATGTGTGAACGATGAATTAACTGGAGAAACTGCATTAACAAAGCTGAACCAACATTTACTCAGAGGTTGTTTTTGATTCAGTGTCCAATGGGAGTACAACCTTGAGACAGTGTATGTGTGGAGGAGGGAGGTGGCTCCGTATGGCAGCAGTATAATGTTTGAATGTCTCAGTGTGAAAAAGACCAAACCTGGAAAAAATACTGGTGGACATCGTTTGTCTGTTTATCTGGTTGTTGCAAAACTAAAGTGCATCAAATGACTTTTTCACGGTCAAAACCAACTCGACAGCAGAGAATAGAAAGCTTTGATTTGTGGCAGGGGGTCTGGTCAAAACCTTGTATCTTTGACTTGTATATGGTCACATGGCTCTATGGATGGCAATGTCGGTCTGTTGGTGGGTCCACCACTTTGGTCCGGACTGAAATATCTCCAGAAGTAAGCGGTAAGTTTAGATTGGCGACATTTGTGTTGTTACATTTATTTTTGGATTTATTTGAACTTTTCTTTGCGCAAAACTACAATCTGAATGAATGTAATGTTGTTATGATTGCTGTGACTGTTTTGAAATGTTGCAACAGTCTCAATTTAATACCAGTGCCTCTATATGACCTACATAAGCAAAGGAGACCAACAGCGAGAAGATTGGCTATTTCTATTAGTTTCTAATAGTTATTCTTAATGCCTGCCACCGGGTCGGGGTTTTCTGCGATATCAGACTAAACGGCGCTGGGGTTTGCTCTGGATGAATTCGAGTGGCTTCAGCTCCTTAACTGAAGGTCCGTCTACGGAGCTGCCGCCCACTCTCCTCCCGGAGAAGTGGTCTCCTTGCAGTGGGGAGTGAAACGGAGGGAACATGTAACCTAATGTTAGATAAAACACTACCGCCTTTGTCCACAGGGACTGCTAAAATCAACACAAAGTGAAAAGTTCCACAGAGTTGCTTTAATAAAACTTAAGGATAGTGCAGACCTTCAGCTCAGGTATCCTGATTGAACTGACAGTCAATGGTAGCAGTGTGCCAGTTTCTCTGTTTTCATTATGTGGATAATGAATGGAAAGTAAATGATCTGCATGGGGCCGTGTTGTGTCCGTCGTCCAGTTGAGCTATGGAGTGAATCCCTAATATATCGGTTAATGTGAATAAGGAATTTGTGTACATGCCTGAAAACAGAGATTGTAATTCTGTGTTTATGGTTCTTTCTTTAGTGATAACATCTGAGAGCAAAAAAAGACATTTCTTCTTTTTATTTAATACATTCTGCACAAAAAAGAGGCTCTTTGCTGCCCGTCATTCTTTCTATGGTATCTACACAAGTCATCTGTTATGAGTTTATTCTCAGACTTTTGAAAAAAATCATAGTCTTATGGGGGTTAAAAATGTTTAAAAGCACACCCTGTTGGATAAACTATTTTTTTAATCAAACCTGTCATTGTAAAAGGAAAAATATCAGTAGCACACAGCAATTTATTAAGCCTTGTTTCAGGGAGAACCTCAGGAGGTTTCACATGTTTGTGTCAAGAAAGTGTTATTTCTCAAGTAATTTAAGCCACATTATGGTGAGTTTTTTTTTAAATCGAGTTAAATCAAACCACTTTAGGGAATTCAACACAATACAGTAAATACAAGGAGCTAATTAAAGGACTGCCTGTGGCCAAGAACCATTGATTATGAAATATGTTGCTGAGGCCGCTGAAACATTCAGTAGAAGTTAATGATTCAAACTGAGAGTCTCACACAGTCGATATGCTGCATAGCAATATAAAGAATGACACGCCAACGTTCTGTGGTGGATTTACATAATCATCTTCTTGAAGCAAATATTGTTACAAGTGCCTGTTTTGCAGTCTGTCTGGTTGCATTATGTAGTCAACAGTGTCAAAGGCAGCGTTGAGATCCAGTATGACTAAGACTGAAATCTTGCTTGAATGATTTTCTTCATGAATATCAGTCAGAACCTTAAAGAGGGCAGTCTTAGTGCTGTGGTGGCAAATAAACAACAAACTGAAGACACTTTTTGCCAGGAGCTCCTGTGTTCATATTCCAGCTTTCTCTGCTTCTCCTCCATCCTGGTTCTCTGTCTCAGTATCAGTTCTACTGTCTGTCTGCTGCTGGAGGTGACTGCAAACTGCAAATTAATGTGACAGCAGCATCTCAATTATTCGCACAATGGCAATGAAACTGCGTTTTGCTGTAACACTGGGGAAGTGGTTGTCAACAGAGACAACCTGTTGATGGCCGACACTTTATCACCAGAAGAAGACACCATTTAACACCTTTCAGGTGCATTATGGATTATGTTGATTCTAAAACCAGATTGATAAACAGTAAGAACAATAGTGGAAATAAATATTCTTTCAGTTGTTCACTGGCAAGAGGTTCCAAGATCTTAGCTACAGCAGAAAAGTTTGGGCCATATAGTTGTTATATTTATCACAATCTCCTCCTTTAAACAGGCGAAAAAAGGCCAATTTCCATTTTATTAAATTTGATTTGAAACTAAAGAAAGATTGAAAAGTTAGTTAAAGCTGTAGTCTACAATTCTAATCCAAAACAGTTTTTGTCAGATTCAGTGAATATCTCCTCACGGCCCGCTAGCTGTCTGTTCTGTGTGTGCGCTGAAAAAACAGTCCGGTGTTCATCCACAGTCTGGCTCTGTAAACAGGAAACAAACAGAGCGACTCGGGTAGAGCCACCAACCCAGGTCGTCAAATACCGACGCTTCATCCACGTTTCCACTAAACACTTCGGTATAATATGTCACAACTCGTGCTCGTACAGGACAAACTAATGCTGTGAGTTACTCGTTTGAAGGAGCACTGAAGGGGGGGGGGGCATTTGTTGTTCAAATATCAACAAGCTTTCTCCAGAATCGTAGACTACACCTTTAAAGGAGGTGCAAAGTAACCAGCAGCTGTCTTAAAAAAGAAAGGTTCCAAGTTATCAGAGACAATCGAAAGTTAAATGTCTCATAACTGATTTCTAAATTCACTGAATTCACTGTTAACAGACTGTGGGAGGTCAAGAGACTCAAATAAAGAGCCAGAAGACTCAAATTGCTCATTGAAACGGTCAGTTTTGACCACCAATGTCGGAATTAATAGTTTTACAGACTCTTCTGTGATTATTGACTTCATTAGAGGTTTCTTTTAAGTGCCATTTAGTATTATTTTTATGGATGAATAGAACATATGGCTACATGTAATGTAAAAGCTGTCAGTTCACCTCAGCTCTTCGGTGCATGTCAGCATCTTTCAGCTGTTTTGGTTTTACGGCCAACGGTTTTATGGTTATGGTTCACTCTCACCGCAAACAGCAGAAAGACAAAGTTAGTGACTATCTGGTGAGAAAAGTGGGACATTTTTTTTATTTTTTTTCAGGAGTTGGTAGAGACCAAAAACAGAGCTAAAAAGGATGCTACTGTCGTTACTGGATGTGTAAATCAACCCAAAAGGAGAGAATATGTCAATGTTTATAGCTCATTTCTGCTGCCCCCCAAGTGGACAAAGAACATCTGTTAATGCAAGTATAAGAAAATGAGTAACTTTTGCAGTTGTAATGAAGCTAGCGTAAGTTCAATCAGGAAGACTTTCTATGTGCTCATTCATTCACATTTTGAATGTCTCTCTCTCTCTCTCTCTTTCCGCGTCAAACACTGTCAGCTGATTGTGGGCGTTCACTCCTTCAGTTTAACCAACCAAATCTGGCCCTGATCTCCCTGAGCCAATCATCTCGCTGCTGTCAAATATTAAAACATTCTCCTCTCTGCTGCTGTCAGCTGTCATTTCAGTGCGAAATTGAGAGGACCATCCGGCTCCCAGGGCTCCTTCCTCCAAGCTCATCAAGTCTCCGCTCTGCATCATATCATCCAGATCTTCAGCATTCCCCTCATCTCCTCACCACCACCACCACCACCACCAGTGTCTAGACTCCATCAGAGGGGTATTCCTGTCATCTCATGGCAATAAATTCATTGCTCACTCTTAACTAAGTCTCACCTGATTGAAATGGCAACTTTGCGTTTATTGGCGTGTTGACAATAATTGGTTATGAGCACATTTATCAAAAATGCAGCTGGAAACAAATGTTGACAAATGCTGAATTTATTTGTAAGACTTCGTAATGATTCTGGCGTAAAGAATAAAAACTGGACAATTGGAAGGCGTGTCAGGTATTTCAGGGAGTTCTTACAGAGGAAACCGGTGACATTTTGTGGTTTCATTTTCTGCTCATGCAGACACCGGACACTGAACACATTTCAACAAAATATGTGAGGCAGCATGTTTAATGTTTTATTTCTATTGAAGAAGAATTGAATGACATCAAATATATTCTAAGGAATTTCCCATTACATGCAACAGACATTAAAAACTCAATGTCTTTTAACTGTAAAGAAACAGAAAAGAAAGTAAATTTAGTTTCGCTGTGGTTGGTCAAGAAAACATATTCTACATTATTTCCTACAGACCTTGTTTCCACTGAGCTATTTTCATTCAAACTACTTCCTCTCTCCTCCGTCTAATCCTAAACCCAAACACATTTCTCTCACTTTTGTGTTCTGAGCGTGTCATTTGCATTTTAACACACCGTGCTGATTTCACAACATTTCATCAGACAGGTTGGTTTTATTAGTGCAGCTCACACACAGAGCCGAGGCCTTGAAACAGACAGGTACTGTATGGGTGCGTTCTCTTTCCTTCTGGGCTGAACTCATCTTACATACATGTATTTTCATGCATTACCATTCCATTATCAGAATTAATGATGCAATTAATGCTTATCACATCTGTCATGCAGGCCATTAGCAGCTCAGCCCCTCCAGCTCTCCATCATTATGTTGCTGCAGAGCACAGAGAGCAGCAAGTGCGGAAATGATAAAAGCAAAGTGAACATGAGAACAGAGTGGCTGATAGTCGAACAATGAAGATGTCAGGATGACACCCGCATTCTTCTGTTGCTGCTCTCAAGTATGTAACTCAGACCAAGATCAGAATAAAGATATTAAACTCAAGCGATCTATAGTGAGTGTTGAGAGGGCGACTTCAGGGCAAGAATTAAGTCATCTCAGCACAAATAACTATTTCAGGGGCAACCAGATAAGTAATTTAATGGAAGAAATATCTAAATTGAGGTGTACTGAGTGCAGAAATTATGAATTATTTGGGAATTATTTGAAATTTGAAGTGAAAAATTTCATATAATAGTTATTAATGTGTAAGCAAATTGTGTGTCCACTGTTCACTCTCTCGTAGCTCTGCTTTGGTCTCCACCACCTCCTGACGGAACATCTGGCTCTTTAGCTGCTGAATGCTATGTCCACCAGCCAGTCTCTAACTGTGGCCCTGATCCAGAACTGTGATCCAAATGTTATTTTTCATTTTGCACATTTGAATTGACTTGAATGATGTTTGTGTTTTTTGTTATTCTACAGCTGCCCTAATATTGTTGCTTTTTTCCACCTTAAAAGCTGATAAAAGATGACAAAATCAATTTGTGATGAGATAAAAACAGAAAAGCAGTAAATCCACCCAATTGAGAGGCTGGAACCAGAGAACATTTGGCATGTTAGTCGTGATAATTAAAAAATTAATCAATTATCAAAAATGTTGCCAATTAACTTTCTGTCAATCGACTGTTTGATTAATCAACCAAATGTTTCAGCTGCAGTTGAAATACTTGTTTTATGTACCTTGCATGTTAAAAGGGTTCTAACTACCACTGCAAATGTTTCGACAATTCTCTGTAGGTTGATGACTGTGAGCGACCTCCTTCACATCACATTTATCTGTTGATGCAAGTTTAATCATTTACGTGATGTTTAAGATGAAGGACTGCAGCTTTACCTAATCTGGAACTACTTGTCCAGCTCAGACCTATTTACTCATTACACTCTCTCTCCTCTGTCCCCCCCACAGCAACCGCTGCAGACACCAACGTCTGGATTTGAGACATAAATTGCCCGCAGTCTGAACACATCCAAACTGTCACTGCGAGGCCACAGCGCTGACCGCTGGGCCTGCATACAAACACTACTGTGTAATTTGCATCTTAAACATATTTATTTCTGTATTTGTTCTGCCTATGCTGGACAAAATGTCCCTCATACCACTTTTTGTTTTTTCAATTTGAAAAATGTGCTGTTCCTGAAAGCGTTGATTGGAGATAATAAAAAGGTATGCGATTCAACAGATATTTATCTCTGCCAGGTCATTTCCCTTTCAATGTCAAAAAAGTGACATTTTCAAAACGCGCCTCTTTCCACAGATGGGATTTTACTGTCTGCAGCAGTTATGGCCAGAAGGGAGGCGTTTGTCTGAAATTATCCCATCATGCTCTGTTAGACTGACAGTCCATTAAACAAAAGCAACAAACTGCTGGTCTGAATCTGTGACATGTGCTACAGCTGAATCATCTGACAGACTGCTCCTCCAGGCAGGCAGCAAATTCAAACATTTGCTGTTGTTTTCTGTATGTGCACTGCTAAGAATATTAACGGAACGGAAAACGCTGAGCGTGTCTAAAAGGTAAAATTATTTGAAACCAAGAACCCCAGGGTTGACTCAAGTAGTCCTAACACCCTGTCAACACAGCAGTGTGTCTCAGCTGGGTTTTTGAGACGAAGCTGTTTCCAGGTCTTTGAACAGACCTCTGCTCTCAGGGAACACCTCTACAAAAGAAAAATGGATAAATCTCTTCTTCTTTGGCCTCTTTCCACTTGGCAAACAACAAAACTGGACACAGCAAACATCTGTTAAGGAGACAGACAGACAGCTGGCTGACAAAATCATGTTTATAATGTGACATCTTCTGACAAAATCAACATAAATCCAGGTTAATGACAGCAGCTGTGTGTTCGGCTGTGTCCACATTTAAAATGAGTGATCGAAGAGGACGTTTGAGGCCCTCACTGGGCAGCTTACGTCATCGTTGTGCCAAAGCTCAGTTTTTACTGTGCACACAGAAACACCAAGCTGGAGTTTTAATATTTCTACGCTCTGGACACTGTTCAGAGAAAACGTCATTTAAGCCTGGACGGACGGATGAAAGGCGGAGAAAGAGATGCCTTTACAAATCTAACCGGCTCATTTGACCGTACTCTCGGTCATCTGTCTCATTAACAGATTCCAATTTTAAAGCTTTGCAGCACCTGCTCGCATCTTTTTGGCAGATCTGTAGACTTCAGACGTGGACTGAAGTCGAACAAAATTCACACAAATTTAACCCTCTAAACCCCAAACAGTTTCTGGCTGTTTTTTGCTCCTGTCACATTTTTACTCACTGTGGGCTCATTTTTCACTGCACCTGCAAGTCCTGCACCTCTATGGAAACAGCACAATCATGGCTAGAGGAAGGGGGAACTCAAAAATGTCTGTTGTGCAGTATAACACAGTTATAATGTCATAAATCATATAAAAAACAACTATATATATCTTTATATCTGTATATACACATCATTGTTTCAAGTGCCCACAACTGACTGTATTCCACACAGTGTTCAACTATCTCTCTCGACGATATCTCCCTGTCCTCTCCATCCTCTGCTCTCAGCTCCAGGCTGCAGTTCAGTCAAAGATTCGCTGAATTGTTGTCACGTGACTGTTGGTCTCAGCCGGGTCATTCAAGGCTTCCCAGTTGCACTGAGGAGTGCAAAATTTTGTGGGGTTTTTTTAAAAAAATTTTTTTTTACAGGATCTGGATCGTGCAAACAGTTTATTTTTTGGCAAATTTTTAAATGAGACATGTAGAAAAAAGTGATTTTGATGACATATCATGATTTTAAGCTTAGATTTGGTTATTTTTCCTGACGGAAGCGTTCGGGTGCAATGTCCAAATAATTTCCATTTTTACAGTTTCTGGCTATGATAAATGGTGTAATTTTGGTGATTCTTTTTAAAGGAAACATTTTCAGCCCACTGGCATTTAAAACAGGAAGCAGTAGCATTTAAAAAAAATCTTTTTTTATGGAAACGTTTGCTCATCCGTACGGCACAGAGGAATAAGACACTTCAGGCTTTGGATACACACGATACTTGTTAGCAGGATCAAATCATTCATTTGGTCTTTTACTGGAAAAGCAAACTATAGAATATCTGCAGCTTTATACCTTCAGACTGAGGCATTAACAGGGTCTGGTCAGACTTGTAAACGAAGCTACATGAGTTGTGTATTTCGCTATGACAGCTCTGCTTTTTTATTTTTTTATTTTCGCTCCTGTCTCTGAACCCGTGTATTCAACAGACGTGAAGTAAGTCTGGGGTAAACTCAAGGTACATTTCAGGCAGGTAGAACTCACAGAAGTCTTAACTCACACAGGCAGCCGGAGCATTTTAAGAATCCCACTTTTTTCTGCCTCTTCAGTATTTACCCTTTCATGAGCCCACTGAAAAGATGAGAGGGATCCAGAGTGGGGAAGGCCCAGCGGGGGTCTTGGCAGGAGTTTTACCTCAGGTGAGAAATGTTTGGTTTCACAGTCCAGGCTTTATACGAGCTGCAGTTTCTCTTTGACTGTTTGGCTTAATTTTATAGCAGCAGGATAAAGGAAGTAAGTATTTGCTGCAGTGATCTAACTTGGCTGACAGTGAAGGTTTAATGACTTTGTTTTGCTTTTGTTTCTGACGGTTTACAGAACTACTGTAGAGTTATTTTGGGGGGTAAAAGTCACCGTGATTTTCCCGTTTAGACGATGTTAGGTGACTGACAGTTGGAGCACTTGAAGGCTTGAGGACATGAAATGTTTCTGGTTGAATTTTCAGTAAAAACATGAGCAGCTGTGGTAGAAAATATCTGGTTCTTTGATAAAAAGTTAAAGTTACAAGCCTGTGGATATAAAAACTTAAGGACAGAGGTCAACTACGACTCCCATGGTGCATTTCGGTAAGAAACTTCAGACTTCTGTTGTGTGCCACCAGAAGCTAAAGATTACACTTAATTGAGAACAAGCACATCCAGCAGTTTAAATCAGTTCACTTTCAGACTCAGCTTGAAAAATCTGTGACTTCTCTGAAACAAAGTCGGAACATTTATAACCACAAACAGTTACTACTGTTAAGTTATCCACGCGTGTCTATGCTGAAGAACATTTTGGACATCAATCAAAATAATCTTTCGATTGCTGAAGGAACATGAAAGAAAGTAGTTTGTACAAAGTGTCGTCAGACCACGACATGGTGCCAGACTTCAACTCCAGTTTGTCCTCGATCTGGTGTTGTGCTCACTGACGGATTTTCGCCGGTTGGAGAAACAATTGACTGATACGATTTTTGTAGGCAAATTTAGAAAGGGGATGTCATTTTTCTACAAAAGGTGATAAAAATGTCCACAAAAAATTCTACAAGCATGGACGACATTGACACAGCTGAGCAGGTTGTTGCAAGTGAGCTTAAAGAAATATCTGTTAATCTGTATATTTGTCTGATCGTCATGAAACACATTTATTTAACTGTCCTTAGCAACCGCTACCGCAGGTGTCGTGTTGACTGAAAATGATATAGGAAGGATGAATATGTCCCTTGCTACCAAAACAAAATACTCAACAAGAAATAGGCTAACATGAAGTCTGACCTCGTCTGAAGGCAGCAGGGATTAAACTGGTTCTTCACACTCAAAGGCAGGGTAAAAGCCTGCTGTCATATAGAGAGGAGTACAAACAGGAATAACGGCGCACATTTTCAGATGGTCTGTCCTCAAAGGCGTTCATGGTGTTGCACTTGTTTGTTCACACACAACTGTGTGATGAATTAAAAGAGTTTAAGTTCAGACGCTTCCTTTTTTCACACCTGACCGGTCGCTGCATAAAGTGAGAGTGATTGTCTGTTTCGAAAAGTTGTCAGAAAGATGTCAGGTGCCCTCCCAAATTCCAACGTCAAAAAGTTGTGGTAGGGAGGAGATCTGAAAAGCACTTTGTGTGAAACATACTGACACCTTAATTTACAGTGGAGAAAAATACGATTCCTCCCACATCAACTCCAGACAGGGAATGTGGGTTGAGCTGTCGGAAAAAAAACGCCCCCAAAAGTTCAGATTCATCCCTCAGACCAACATGCAGACTTACAGCTGAGCAAGTCTTCCATCTGCTGAACATCAGTGTGATACAGGTGAGTCTTTATCAACCTGGTACAGTGGAAACCGCTTATAGTGATCACGGTTACAGTGATCAACTGCTTATATGGATCAAAAAGTTTGGGACAGAATCATTCCTATACAAATGCTGTTTAAATCATTTGCTTATAGTAATCAAGTAGTCCGCTTACAGTGTTCATTTTGGGTCTTTTCATACACGACAACATCTGGAAAACATTTAAAACTACAGTAATTCTATTTTTTTTTACTTCACCCCCATGACACTTTGTCTTGTGGTAACCCGTCTGCTTCCAGCTGGCTACCTGAGGCTGGTGCGGCGTGCACATTGAAATCATGACGGGAAAAAGAAAGTCATTTTCTCTCAATGAAAAACGTCGTCTCCTCGAAGCTTCTGACAGACTGCCAGAAATGAGCCAATGAGATGCAGCAGAGAAACTTTGTGTTCCTCAGGTGACCTCGTGTAGTCGACTCAAACAACGAGAAACAGTCAGCTGATAGTGATGGACACAGAAAACAAATGTGCACGGGGAAAACACCTGAAGCCGCCCTCGTCAGGTGGATTGATAATGCCCGGTCATGAAATGCCCCCTTGAGCGGGCCCTTGGTGTCAACAGTCAACACAGTCAATAAAATTCAGTAAATAGCAAAGCTGTCTGTTCCATTACTTTACATTCATGTAACAAATATACAAATGTCAATTAGATGGAAATCTGCATGAGAAATAAAGAAAAATAAAAAAGATTTGGTTCTAATAATCATCCATGTGTAGTGATCAATTTGACCCAGACAGATGTGATCACTATAAGCAGTTTCCACCGTAGTGAAGAACACTACTGACTCAAGATCCTGAGCATAGAAATATTCTGTTCTCTGCATGCTGAGAAAACACACCGAATATTAGATACTAATAATAAACAACAACTTGTGTTTGAAGTGAGATATTTCCTCAATATTAAACTGCAAATACAGCTGATGAATGCGATCGCCTGTACTAATACTAACTTCATCTGCTCCTTCCTTCCAGCACTGCTTTAATTATCTCTGCTGTACTTCAAACAACAAACTGGCTCGAAACCTTCAGTCAAAGCGTGTAATTTACTTCTCCACAGTAAGTGCTCTCTCCAGGACAACAATACGGCACTTTTAATCTAGACTTTTAATCTACTTCATTCATCTTGAAAGCTTGTAGCAAAAGCTTGAATATATTATGATTTTTGTGTGCAGCATGAATACGTTTCATTAGGATTGAGTTTCCATTTTGGATCCAGGTACAAAGTTGGTAAAATACCCAAATTCATTAAGCTGAGAGTCGAACTAATCTCTTACTGAATCTTCTACCTGTCATGTCTTTGGCGTAGAGAAATGTACGAAACATTCAGGTAGTTATTCAGTTAAATGATATGTAAATCTGACAAACCATTATTAGTATTAGTTCTTAGAATGTCAATCTTTGAGTTTTCGTATGTAATTATTACATTCTTAACTTTTGCTCCCGATTTTTATTTATGAGAAAGATCTCGTTTCCTCCTGGAAGCAGACTTCAAACTCTGATGAACAGATTTTTTTCGAGATGATTAACGATCTGCATCTCAGATTTCAACCATTAGCAGATTCAAATATTTCAACTGCAACTATGAAACCAAAGAAAAAATGGTTCCAACATGGAAATTAAGCATTTCAGTGCAGACTGAGGTTAAAGTAGAGGGGAAAGATATGGTGTTAAATTAAAGCAGCTGTGGGCGTGACAGTGACAGCCCCTGCCAACACATCCCGCCTGCAGACACAGACTGAGTGGCTCCATTAAATTCCTCTAAACCAGGATTTCAAGTGTTTGTTGTTGCTGTTTGGCCTCTGACACTTTCTCTCCCTGGACCTCTTCTCTCTGCTGCACTTCAGAGTAGCTGGCAGTGAAACTCACTTCATTCAGTGCAACACACACACTGACCACATCACAGCGACATTTGACACCTCAGCACATACTGAACGCACCACGCAGGCTGAAGTAGTCGTCGGGGGAAAGTACTGGGATGCTGATTCAAGGAGTGAATGTGATCAAAGGTATGTGGGGTTCCACATTCACACAAAGGCAAAAAACAACAGGCCTTATGCCTGGATTCCACCGGGCCTTTGTCGCGTTCTGGCTACGACGTGGCCGCCGGAGCTGATCGCGACCACTCTAGTCGATGCTGGTGATTCAACCAGATGCTCCGCAGCGCGTTTCAGAAGCGTCCAAGAAGCGGCTCTCCGTTCTGCTTCAGATGCGCGCCTAGTCTATTTTTGATGGAAGCCGAGCAGATGAGCCGGGCAGGAAGTCAGACACAGGAATGGCATAGAGCATCCGGTCAATTTTCAAAATAAAGCACCCTGTGCAGACTCCCAGTCGTATATCATTACGACATGACTGGTGGCACCAGGCCAGAAGAAGCACAAAAATCAAGGAAATGACCAAATCAACAAAATCTGAGCAAGTCAACAACATATGGTGGGCAAAACGCTCCGCTTCTTATCTTCTGTTACCCCCTACCTCAAGTCTCTGAAGTCATTTTGACACCAAAAACAAGTCGTTTGAGGAATACGGGGGACTTGGATCAGACAGGTGTACTATGGTCCAGCGTTTCCAAATATCCAAGACATGTGCTTAAAGGTATAGTCTATGATTCTGGAGAAAGCTTGTTGATATTTGAACTCAACAGGTGAACAAATACACCCCTCCCTTCAGTGCTCCTTCACATTTGCGCGAGTAACTCACAGCATTAGTTCGTCCTGTCCGAGCACGAGTTGTGACATATTTTACTGAAGTGTTTCGTGGAAACGCGGCTAAAGCGTCGGTATTTGACAACCTGGGTTGGTGGCTCTACCCGAGTCGCTCTGTTTGTTTCCTGTTTACAGAGCCGGGGCTGTGTATGAACACCGGACTGTTTTTTTTCAGCGCACACACAGAACAGAAAGCTAGCGACCGTGAGGAGATATTCACTGAATTTGACAAAAACTGTTTTGGGTCAGAATCGTAGAACACACCTTTAAGGGTTAGGCAACAGTTTCTGGCAGGAACGATGTGTTCGAGGGCATCAGTGGGTTGAAGATTTTCTCAGTGTTGGTTCGTGCTCCCTCACTGTTTCATTAGCACAGAGTTGCTTCACAGCACCATTTACACTGCAACTTGCCCCCGAGAACTCCCAAGTTTATGACTCACTCAAAACCGTAACTGACCCACGATAATTCAGAATTAATACTTGTTCTGTCAGCAGTGTGATTCAGCTACATCAGACTGTCCGAGCCTTCATCTCTCTTCAGATCCTCCTCCTCCGACGATGAGAAGCTGCTGTGTTTGCTCAGCAGCCGTCTCATCGCCGGCTCCGATCTGACTCTGAGGGCTGCCAGAGGAGGAGATTAATGGAACAACGTTCTCCTTCACAGCGATAAAAACGCCCGTCGTGCCCCTCAGCCCTTCTTGGAGGCCGTATCCAAATGGATCTGTCGCAGTTTTGTGGAGATTAGATTAAATTTGGTGGTAATGTGATGCCATTCTGTGAAGAGAGATAAAGTACCATCTGCTCTTCTCTCCCATTTTGGATTTTCTCTTCCCTCTGCAGGCTCTCATCACCTTCACACCCCCACAGACACTTTCTCCTTTTCTATTTTTCTCTTTTACTCCCATTCTCAGTCCCTCCCTGTATTTTCTCACCTGTAATTGTTCTCTGTGTATTTCTCTTTTGTTATAACTCATAATTAAATGTGTCCTTCTCTTTCAACTCTGCACTTCAGACTGCATAATGTCCCTAAAGTATGCATAACTTTCTGTATCTTTTTGAGTTATTCCTCTTCATCTCTCAGAGACAGAGTGGGCTGCTGTGAATATAACTTCCACCCTCTCGGCTCTGAGCTGTCGGTGCTCTGCAGAATCCTGGTGGGCGGTGTAGGCACCAGTCTCACGCTGCACTCTCGTTGTTTGTTTGTCTTTTATAGATTCATTTAACATTTGTAACCATGGAGGGAAAGCTGCTCACTGAGAGAAAGTCAACAGGTTAAACTTTCCCGAGTCATCCTCGTTCCTTAATGAATTCGTTCCTGCAGCACTGAAAGCAGTGAAGCTCAGGTACTCGTGCTGGTGTGGTTGGACGGAGATTTATTGACTCGACTGAGTGTGAAGAAAGAAAAGGAAAATCAGGGTGGAACACAGAATCACCCGTGTTGTGAGGACATCTGCCATGCTGCTGCGTGTGTGTGTGTGAGCTTTGTGAGGTTCATGTCATTATTTGTCAAAATTAACCACAGTTGTGAGGAATGGAGAGTTTTAAGGGCTGAATCTAAATGAGCTCAGCTCTCAGCTCAAAGCCCAGTGGGTCCAACTGAAGATGTAAATCTTTAAAGTGTAACTTACCCCCCAGGTCTGAGCCTAACTCCATCTGCTGCATAAGCTTGAAAAATGCTAAAAAGTGGGCATGGGGCTAAGTGGGGGGTCGTGGATGTGCGTAGGCTACGGCGTTGTGAGCATTTATACTTGTGTGCTGGTGTGTCTGCGTCTCTGCAATTACACCACCAAAATGCTAGTTGGAGGAGGGGTTTCTATGCCTCTGTGTTGAGTTTCTTTCGGTTTCTTCATGTACTTCAACTAATAAATGTTGAACAACATGTTGTAAAAGTATCAGTAGCTCATTTGGAGAATAGTCAGCGTGTAGAGAGTGTGTGGTCGAGTGTGGATGAGAGAGAGACGGTGAATGCGGTGTGACTGTATCGGACACGAGCGAAGCGAGCGGAGGAGAGAAAAGTTTAGCGGTGAAGTTATCAGGAGCTGGTGAATGCACAGTGGGGGAAACAGTTTGTGGATAAATAAAGGCAGCAGGTCTTAAAGACCAACAGAAGTTTCCTGTTTCTTCTTTTCCCAGCTGCTGGGTGGAGCGAAGGGGGTTCAGGGACCAATCACAGTTGTTGCGGTCTGCGTCAACGCAGAAGTATAAATCAGGCTTTAACAGTCGGTTGGTTGGTGACGAAAGCTGCCACCATATGTCACCTGCCTCCAAATCAGCCAATAGCAAAATTCAATTGCAGTTAGCCAGGTTTCAAACAGTAGGAGGCAGTCGCTATGCATATTTTTAACACAATAGGTAGAATTCAAATACGTTGCACTAAAATGTCAATTTGGATTTGGACCTTGGATCCATCAACACTACTAAGTACCCATATTGATGATTTTCAGCTGAAAAAAGTGGTGTGGGGTTTAGTCACTCTTTAAAAAACACCTCACAAATATATAGTTTCATTTTTTAAAAAGTCTCTAATTTCCTAAAACTGCTGCTCACTGTAGTTTTTAACAAACATTACTCAAACAGGAAGAAATTATGCATTCGTTAGGGACTATTTTCAGCAGTGCATGAATCCACCTTTGGTGCTCTAGTGAGTATTTGGGGCAGCAGGACGGTGTCTGTGGGGTTGAGTCAAAATAAACTACAGTGTGTGTGTTCATGGTGATGAAGGAACAGTGTAGCTCATTGATGTCTTTTAATAGTTTTTGGACAACAGTGGGGCTCTGTGGCTCAGAGGAAGAAGATATATTGTTAGTAGGTTTGGCTCTGCACATGGGATTTGTTGACAAGACAAAACAAGAGAATATCAACAGACTTATTTATATTTTGAAACTTTGGCTCGTATCTTTTCATAAGCTTGATGAAGTGCTGAGTGGGATGCGCTGCTCATGTCATTGTTTTCTTTCCATTATTGCAAACAAAAGACAGAAATTTAACAGGACAACACGAGGAAAACAGAACAATGAATACAGGATAACTACAAAAGTTTAATCAAAGAACAAGGCGATGTAAATTGTTGAGTGTTGTGTTGATTTAATGTTGGTCTATGCGAGTCTGTGTATGTGAGAGGAAAAAAACAGAACAAGTATGAGAGACAAGTAAATAAATACACACTACTACTTTTGCCAATACTACAACAACAACAACAACAACTACCACCACCACCACCACCACCACGAGGTCCAGAGCGGGTCAGCAGGGTCAGGCCTGCTGGGTCAACAGTACTGTTATTATTTCCTTTTGTAATTATTAGTATGAACATCATTTCTGCACCATTACTACCACCTTTCCGATACGGTTATTTTGTTATTATTGGTCTTTGGGTCGCCCCCAGACCCTTATAGGAGGGAGCTGGCCCATTGTGGGCTCATGTCAATGTTAAAAAAATGTTGATCATATACTTTAATGGGTCACTTTTATCTTTTCAGACTGTTGACGTTCACTTTAGTTTTCAGCATCTCTTCATTCTACGCAGCTCCTTTTTCCAGATGATCAATTTTCTGTCAGTTGACAAATCATTTCAGCACTGATGGATCCAGTAGTGAGGAGAGAGGACAGTTGTCACTGTAGCACTGTCCTCATTGTCTCAGTTTGCAAACTTAATTTCTGAAGGCCACATCTCAACACCTGGCCAGGTCATCTCTGAGTCACTTTGGAGGCATTTGAAACTCACTTGCTGCCCCTGTAAGACTTCGACTCAGCTGCCCTTGTCCCAACCTGCTACTCATTGATTATGCACATACAGTCTCTTTTCTGTGGATCGGTACGCCTAGCTGCTGAGTCATTTTCCCATCAGCCTTCTCTCCCCCCTGCAGGCGTCCCATGTCCTCTCCTGTCCACCTGAACATCACGGCGGAGTTACAGCAGCGTCCAGATGGGCCTCCGACCCCGGCGCACTGTTCAGGAACTCAGAGGAAAAGTCACATCGGTGTAAAGACGGCAAGCGAAGAGAAATAAGATACTCTCAGTCTCCTACCCAGCAGCAGTGACATTCACACAGAAGAACTGCTTTTAAAAAGGGAGACGGTATAGTTTTCAATGTGTGTAATAGGATTATATATATTTGCACACGTGTAAAAGGTTGAGTCGAGGAGCAGCTTTACTGAAGAGTGAGGAGCGACAGTAAACTGAGCCACACAACGCTGACCGAAGCAGAAAACATCCAGCCAAGACACATAAATGTTAAACATTCATGCCGCCTGAATATCTGAGCTCTGGAGCTGAATTTCTGGTTCTTTT
>NTHP01000442.1:221847-235350 GCA_003416845.1 Oplegnathus fasciatus
TTTTTTTTACACATTTATGGGGTAATGAAACTGCAAATTCTGGTCACATTTGAATTATTCAAATTGCATGAATCTGGTTCATTCCTTCCCCGTATTAGGCTGCATCATTTATAACATCTCATAAGTTCCAAGAAGAAACTCTGACAAGGTCACAGATTAAAGTCAGTGCATCATGTTCCTACAAACCAACTCTTATTATCAACTGTTGATAAATTAGAAAAAAACTCACATGGGGAATGTCAAATGTGCTGAATCTTCACGAAGTTATTGTTTTTCAAATACGCCCAATATTTGCAGAGAAAATGCATTTTTCCTGCTTAGAGAGAAGTTAAAAACAGTTTTTCAGTCTCAATTGGAGACTGCACTGAACACACTATGGCCAAAAGTGTGTGGACACCTGAGCATGTGACTGTGACACAGCCTCCACTCCTCTGGGGTCAGTCTTTGTACCAGCTGTTGAACCTGCTGCTGGGATTTGCTCCCATTCAGACACGGTTCAAGTCAGGATCTGTGCAGGCCAGTCAAGTTGTTCCCCACCAAACTGGGAAAACACTAATCGATCCACGGCAGGTTAAGATGACCTGCGGGAACTATCTGCCTTTTTTGTGTCTCTTTCAGCTGTTTTGCACTTTTGTTCTGTTGGTGTCTCACTACCTCATTTCAGTTAAAGTCAAGGAGAGTCGGACTTCCAGTCTGAGTGGTGCCATGTAGAGACGGGACCTGGATATTTCAAACAAATTGCTATTAGCTAAAAACCGACAGCCCTTAAAGTAAGTCGGTGGAGTTGTGCAGTCGAATTGGCTGTAAGCAGAGGATTGAAGCACCACCCCACAACCAAAACGGGACACCAAAACCCATGCTGATGCTAATGCTGACAAGCATAAAGTGGTTAAGACCTAATGGGAAAGATAAAACTGCAGAACATCGCCAACAGATGCACCAGCTTCGGGCTGAATGAAGCGCAGTAGAACACACCAATTCCAGGATTAAACTACACAAAACCTGGTGAGCGAAGTGGAAGCTGCTGTTAGCTGCCATTTGGATTCCATCACTATAGCATATTGACTATGAGAAGAGAGTTGTCAATATTAAAAGAACAATGCAAAGACTTTAAAGCAAGATCACTCCACTGCAATATTCACATCATGGCAGTAAAGGAAGGAAATAAACAACTCAATTTGTGGCAGACTCGGGGAGACTCTGCTACTAGACCTCGCACCTTGCTCCCTCTGCAGTCTGATGATAATATGCTGCCAAAGGCCTTCGCAGTGAGATCCCAAACCGGGAAACCATGTTGGAACAGGAAAGGGGCCAACACAAATGGTTCTCACAAAGTTGGAAAATATCATTGGATGTATGCATGTGTATCTCTTTCAGTCTAAGATACATCGCAACAGAATTCAAATGAAAATGGTTTTCCCTCTGAACCACCTAACATGGTATCATCAACTCACGAAACCAAAACTGGACTTTGAGGAAGCTGAAATACAATAAATAACAACACTGAAGCAGCGTGGTGCTGGACAGAGCTGACTCTCCACAGGCTTCCCTTTAATAGAAGTTTGATCAGGGACTCGCAGCTGCAGCCCGTCAGCCAATCAAGGAACCTACAAAGAAAAGATGGAACCAACCAACCCTCATCCGAACTCTGGGGAGTTATTTTAAGTATTTTGTTTTGTGGACAAACACTGTCCTCATAAGCTTTTTTAAATCTTATCTACTGGCAACACATCAAACACCGTTTATACATGTTTTTTCTAAATCCATCAGCTCATTTATTTCAGAAACCTACAACTTCTTACAATTTATTATATCTGATCTGATTTTAATTTTCATGTCTTCGTCATCTCAGAAACACCTAAAAGATACAGGGCTCCTACTGTATGACGTCTGGGCAGTTATTTAAAACTGACAATTTAGCCATGTTTTGAGGCTTAAATGAGATATGAAGTTCAATATAATTGGTGTAGCAGTGATACGAGATTCCATTAAAGTGTCTTAGCTGTCCAAGGGGAAGCATATACAAGGCAAACAGAATCGGATCAAGGACCGAACCTTGGCAGTCATGGGCTGATCCGGAGATACCCACCCACTGCCTCAGTGTGTCAGTGAGGATACCGTGGTCCACAGTGTCAAATGTTGCACTGAGATCCAGCAGCACCAATACAGAACACTCTCCTGCATCACCACGCATCAGGATATCACTAGAAACTCTGAGAAGGGCTGTTTCTGTTGGGTGCAGTCGGCGGAAACCTGACTGAAACAGTTGTGAGTTGATTAGCGACTACTTTTTCTTCAAGACTTCGGCTGAGAGAGGCAGCTTGGAGATGAGCCTGTAATTTTGGGGTAGAGAAGGGTCAGTATTAGATTTTCTGAGGAGTGGCTGAACAATATATATAATAATAGGTAAATTAATTACATGGCTATACATAAGCAGAAGTCTATAAAGTGTAAGCATGGGTGTCATTTTGGCAGGAAAAAAATCAGGCCGATGATATTAAATGAAATGAAATGAATTTACAGTGGCATATAATCAACAGGAGATTGAGCAGTAGAGGTAACAAACATGTCTACAGCATTGGAGGTAAGTGCATCTTACCATTACTGGGCATGATTTGTAAGCCTGACTTTTCTATTGTTGCATGAGTCATAATCAAACACGGTGGCTCCTTGTGATAGATCAGATAGGACTGTAGGCAGGTGGTTGACATACCTGTCCTCCTACTTGTGTCTGGGCCAGTTCAGCCGTTGGTGGGGGCACAACTCCAGGAAGAAGACCAAGAGCCCCTGGGTCGTCCAGCCTGAGACTTTTCTGTCTTGGGAGTCCCCCTGCAGAGTTCAAATGTTTCCACAGGCTGTCAAGCTGCAGCTGAGGGATATAGCTGTAGTCCTTGGCAACCTTCACTGTGTTGGGTAGAGGAAAATGTTTTACTTCATACTTTTATTTTATTTTATCTTCCAAGACACTGAAGTGTTACCTGTCTTGTCCAGGAAGTATGTAAATCCATTCAGACAGACTTGTGAGTTGGGTCTTTCAAGACGCCCCCTGGGGCTGACACAGCACAGACATCCTGAGTGCTGATGGTTTCAGTGTCTTTTGTTTCTTCTTCAGAGAATCAGCTTATCCCCGCCCACACCTTTTGTTTAGCCTGTTGTTTCCTGTGAGTCTGTTTCTAATCCTGGCCAGAATACATTGAGTCAGAGAGAACCTTGAGGTCCTTGTAACTTCTGTCTCCACTGCACAGTGAATAAAACTCATCTCAACCAGCCACTGAATTGGACCTGAAGGATTTTTCTTCCACAATACGGCATTGTTGCCAACTCGCTGACCTTGGGCTAAAGGATGTCTTCGACTGGATGAAGTGATTCTGAATATTAGCAAACGGTGCCAATTCAAAAGGGTAAGGGAAGCCTCTTGTAAAATTCCTAACTTGCTGATGTTCACATCACTCTGTCTCAAGTCCGGATCCTCCATAGACCCAGGCAACGCGACTTAATTTCAAATTAAGAATAGCTGCAAATTATAAGGAAGTTTTTAAAAGAAAAACTGGTGAGTTTTCATGTATAAGGCCTGAACTGTTGCTGTGTTATGTGTTGTGTTATGAGCTGTATCTTAATGTTTTATGTGTGTGAAAATGGATGTACCAGCAGGCTGTATTGTAATTTGTATAGTACATTTTTCCTTTCTTCTGAAACTTTTGTATTACAAACCGTCAATATTTGTAAGGCCTGCGGCATTCCCCTCGCTGAGGTTTAGAGCTCCAACGATTAATCGATTATTTGTCAACTATTAAATTAATCGCCAACTATTTTGATAATCGATTAATCGTTTTGAGTCATTTTTTAAGAAAAAGTGTTCAAATTCTCTGATTTCGGCTTCTCGAATGTGAATATTTTCTGGTTTCTTTAGTCCCCTGCGACAGTAAACTGAATATCTTTGGGTTGTGGACAAAACAAGACATTTGAGGACGTCACTTTGGGCTTTGGGAAACAGTGATCAACATTTTTCACCATTTTCTGACATTTTATGGTCCAAACAACTACTCGATTAATCGAGAAAATAATCGACAGATTAATCGATAATAATTAATCGATAATAATTAATCGATAAATAATTGTTAGTTGCAGCCCTACTGTGGTTCAAGTCCCACCAGTGTGCGATATGTGTTGTAATCTGTAAGAGGGAATCTTGCAACCATCCTTCTGTCTCCACTGCACAGTGAATAAAACTCATCTGAACCAGCCACTGACTTGGACCTGACAGAATATTTTTTTCTTCCACAGTTGACACGGTAACGTTTGGACTTCTTGCTGTAGATTCTCTTCTGTGTGAAAGACAACAAGGTCAACATTAGTTGACAGTCACAACATACTGTCTTCCATTCATGTAGTGAGAGATCCCACCAAGGCATCCCCACCTCAGTGGAGGCATTGTAAAACAATATAACTTCATTGGACATATGCCTGTTGCACAACCCTGTCAGGGCATCATATTGATAATATTACTATAATATTACAATTCCCACATTCACCTCTTGTAAATACTAAAAACTGAGACATGCTTTAGTAGACCAGAGAATGGTGTGTAGTCTTACCGAAAGGTCAGAAACTTCTCAACGTCTTTCAGCCGGCGTCTGTTGAGTGCCTCATGAACCAGCATGCACTCTTTGTCACGACTCACCGCAGCCTGTGGTTGATGTTGACATCTGCCGAGGACCCTTTCATGCTGCCCCTGACATGATGACGCACCCCCCGCCACATACCCTAAAATCAAAGTGAATTTTGAATAGAAATAAAAATGCTGTGTGCTGGACATGTTCATCCACCACCAATGGGTCACTTTATTATAACACACATTTCAGTGGACACAGATTAACTTTAACAGTTTCACATAAGCACTGCAAAGAAGGAATATTGAGATCCCTGTTGAGATCACATTTCAGTGTCAAATAACCCTGTGTGTGTGCAGCAGGGCTATAATCCAGCTGTGGGGTGGAATGTCATGAGCAGACAAATCATGGGCAGGTCATGTGATCTGATTTTATAATCTCTTACACTGTTGTATGGACATATTAGTAATGTCGACATTGACGCTGACTCATCTTCAAAGTTAGAAATTGAAAACAAACTAATTGGTCGGATTCTTCTCCAGTTGTTGATGCTGGATGGTGCAAAAAACCTGGTCGCTTGCTTGGTGTCGACGTAGGTGGGCCCCGACTTGCCGCTGATGTGGTTGTTGTCTTGATGATAGCTGGAAAAAAAAATACAATCATATTTATAATGCAGGAAAATAAATTACAAGCATATTTTCAGCAGTAATAAGCAGCATCTCTGCTGTTTAAGTCACTACCACCATCAGACAGCACAGTAAGGAAGCTTAATGCATTCACTTGAGAAAAACAAAATGGCCCTGTTTTTCTGAATGAAAGACATACCTCAAAATCCCAAGAGACTTGAGAGCTCGATTTCATGGAAGCAAAGCCCGTCTGTTTAGTTTAATCCAGTTTTATTTTGGTTTGGGTTTGAGACACTGGGAGATACTCAGTGATGGAAAGTAACTAAGTACATTTACTCCAGTACTGTACTTACAATTATGAGGTAGTTGTACTTTACTTGAGTCTTTCTCTTCTCTGCAACTTCATACTTCATACTAAGCCACATTTCAGAGGCAAATATTGTACTTTTTACTCCATTACATGTATTTAATAACTTAAGTCACTAGTTAGTTTGCAGATTCAGATTAATAATACAAAATGTAATCAACACATAAATGATGATGTAATATTGTGGATGAAGATAAAATATTATTGATTCCTGGGGGAAAAGTTAACAAGCTACCCAGCAGATAAGTAGTTGAAATTAGTTCCATCACATCAGCTGCAACATTAAAGTGATGGACACGCAACAATAATTATAATTCAATAATATAATATTTATTATTCTGAAATGAGCCATTCTGACTTATGAATACTTTTGCTTTTGGTACTTCAAGTATATTTTGATACTAATAATACTTGTGTACTTTTACTTAAGTGAACATTTTAATGCAGGACTGTGACTTTTTACACGGTGGTATTACTACTTTTACTTTTACAATTTCTAAGTGCTTCTTCCAGCTGTGGAGATAATTGTGTCTTTAAGTAATATAGATGGTATTGTTATTAGTTTGTGGACTACGTACAACCGTACTCCATGCAGGTGAGAGCTTCTCGCAGGTTTTTGAGGTATCTCGTTAATTCAGAAAAACAGGGCAATCTTTTTTTTCCTCAACTGAATGCATTACGCTTCCGTTGCAGTGTCACACCTCCCTGCTTTTGTTTTTCTTCCTCTCCAACCTTCAGGCTGTTGAGCATCATGTTGGCCTGCTACAGAAACAGGAGCCTGGTGGGTCCTTTCATCGTCAGCAGATTTTGTACTGAGTCTGTGAGGGCCGACTGCCTGCGGAGGGAAACTCGCCGCTGCCTCTCAGAGGAAGAAGCTCTGAGCCTTCAGCAAAGATGAAAGCTGGACGTGACTTTCAACAACATGTGGAGTTCAGCTGAGCGGTGCAGGGAAAAGTCAGGGAGGACATGAGATCACCAAAGACTGACCAGGATGTTGGAGTTTGGCAGAAAGATGAGTCGGTGAACCGACTGCTGAACCGCTGGTGGGCTTGTGACTGAGCAGGGGTTGTGTTTTGTTGATAACTGGCCTTTTTTCAAGGGCCGCCCCGACCTGCTGAGAGCGGACGGCCTAGTGGAATAGACGCCGCTATTTTATCCAGGAATATAGACTGGTGTTTACATCAAGTTTGACTTTAGCAACTTAACACTCGGCAGGTCGCAGGTAATTGGAGAGCCTGCTAGATTTATAGTTAGTGCAGATTTGGAGTCCACTCCAGCAAGGGAAACCTTTATAAAAAGATGATTAAAAAATCATTATAGTTTTAAAAATCTCAATCTTTTTTTTCCTGGACAGACGGGAAAGATGGTTAACATCTCATCCTCCTTTCCTCTTCTGCTGAAGCTGGATTTGAACGTGTGACACAGTGGTTACAGTACAGGGTTTTTTCAACTTCAGACACTCTTCTTCCTTTCCTCCCCATCCTCCTCCTCCTCCTCAAATCCTGGCTGAAATGGCAGTGGAAAGCTCGATAATCTGACAATCTCTGCGGTCATTACTGGTTCTGGCCGGAAGGCAGGTGCCTTAATTTCCAGTAACGGGCAGTTATTACTGAACAGATCTTCTTAAAATGGAGTAGGTAATGGCCCATGGTGCTTTGGGTGCTCATCTAAGCTGCCTATTAGAGCTTAATGTGATTTACACTGCAGAGGTACAGCAGAGGAGAGGGGAGCTAAATCGGGAAGAGGAAAGAGCTGCTATCTGTGTGGATTTGTGTGAGTGTTTAAAATGTGAGCAGGAATGAATCCATGAAGGAATTTAAATTGAATGTGATCTGCTTTTCTGCAAGTCCTGCTGGAAAGAAGGAACGGTCGTAAAGGAGAGAGGAACGAATGGTGAACTGGGAAGAAGTGTACAGTTGTGTGAGGATTTTATGTGTGTGTGTGTGTGTGTGTGTGTTTCAGTCTGAAATATGAGCGAGGATTAATCCCTGAAGTCAATTTCATGACTTGCGGCAGTAATGCTCCTCTGCATAATCTGTGAGAAGCAGTTACGTTGTGTCATATGAGAGATCTGGCGGGATCCTTGGTGAGGTGGCAGAGCTCAGCACCAGTTTAACCAGTTTAAGAATTAATGATGACACACACGATGAAGTATGAACAGAGCCACAGCCCTGCCCCTGTTTAACCCTTGGCTGTATGTGCCTGGTATTTACCCCCTTTATTTTACAGGCTTACAGCAGAGTCATATGTCTTAGACGTGTCATATGTTCTTGTTGTCCAGATTATTTACACTACTCAGAAATCAGTTCGCACGTAAGTGTTACTGTGCATCTTCGAAGAAGAAGATTAAAGTACTATGCGAAATTGTTTGGGTTTTTTTAGCTGTTAGCAGCATGGCTCTAGGGATGGCAATGCCAGTCTGGGTAGACCACTTTGGTCCAGACTGCAATATCTCAACAACTGTTGAATGAATTGCCATGGAGATAGATTCAGACATCCATGTTCCCCTGATGATCCTCTGACATTTCATTTAGCGCCATCATCACTTGTGTTTGTTTTTTTTGTTTTGTTTTTCTAGAAGGCGTGGATCTCTCCAGTCGCCTCTCCGTTAGCTCTGCTAAATTTACGCAAATTTACGCTCTCTACATTTATTTTTACAAATATTAGTTGTGCTTTTTGTGAATAATATTGGACAACAATGGCATGTAACTACGGGTCGCTCATCAGGACAGGGAAATGGTCGACTGACAGCTTTGTGGACTCTCTGTGGAGGGGACAAACACCAGCCAAGACCCCGACCACACAGACAAGCAAGACCATCTCTGCTTCCATCGATGCATCCACCTCAACATGGGAGGAAACACAGAGGTAGACAGGGAGGGATTAAACACCGGCTGCGATCCCGGCCGCACGGATCTTCTCTGCATCCAATTAGCCAGTGTGCAGGTGTTGGACAATAAACTGGACGACCTCCGTACCTGCATCAGTTTGCAACAGGATATCAGAAACTGTAATGTCCTTTGTTTCACAGAGACTTGGCTAAGTCCTGGAATACCAGACAGCGCCATTCAACCAGGGACATTGTGTTCCTGTCCACAGACATCAGCCTGCCGGGCGCGGTGGACTGGGTGGTGATGCGGTCCTGCTTCGGGTTCCATTTCATGCTGGCGCTGGAGAAGCTGGAGAAGTTCTTTGCCATCACACAACTCGTCGGGAATCGCGAGCAGGACGAGAACTTCGCCTACCAGCTGGAGCTCTATGTGCACCGGTGAGAGGCCACGCCGCGCTCCATTCACGAGGGCATCACCACGGCCATCATGAACACCGACCGGCTGGTGTTTGTTTTCTTCCTGCTGTGGTCAAGAAGAAGATATCGGATACACCAGGCCAGCACTGAGAGGCTCAGGAAGAGCTTCTACTCTCAGACCACGAGGATCCTGAATGAGGACACTGCTTAAGAATTGCCCTAAGACTATTTTCAATTACTTTATTATTCAAAGTTACTACTATAGTTAACATTATTATTTATCACTTATTTAAATTGTTTATTCTTATTCTATTTTACACAGTTTTTGTATTGCACAATTGAAGGAGCGAACGGTCACACGTTTCACTATGATTACAGCCTGTATGATTATATGTGATGAATAAACTTAAACTTGAACTTGAACATCTGTCCAATACTTTGGTTCATGATTGCTGCTAATTACATGTTAGCATGCTAACTAAGATGGAGAAGATTGTGAACATGGCATAAATTATACCTTCATGTTCAGTCTAGGCCTCAAGACAATGGCTGTGTGTCATTAGTAGTTCTACTTCTCCTCATTCACTTCCCCTCAGTCCTTGGTATTATGTAACAGCATAGGAGGCCACTTGGAGAGCAGAGAGAAAGTGGGCGGGGGAGGCGCAGGTGATTGAAATGGAACGCACCTGCCCTTGTTCACATTCAGCCCAAACTATCATGGATCGACCGCCAGTTGTAGGCTGAGCGCTGTACTGCTTTTTACAAATCATCAGAAATACCTGCAGACTCATTTCAATGAGGTGAAGGCGTCTTCCGTGGATAACTGCAATATGTCTGCACTTGGTAATTAGCTGCATCAGTTTCAGATTTAGAAATTTCTGTTTGTGATCTGTATCTGTCATGGTCCGTTTCCCTGTCCCTCCTCTCCAGTCATGTTTCTGGTTTCCCATGCCTTTCTCCATCCTTCCACCAGAATCCCTCAGACTTTTCAGCCCCTTCCTGCAGCCACTCCCATCTCCCAGGCAATCACCTCATTCCCCTCACCTGAGCTTCCTCGCCCATTTCCCCACCTGCACCTCATTTCCTAATCAGCTACCAGCCCAGATCCACTACTCCTCTGTGAGATTGTCAATGTTTCTTTGGACCAGTTACCTGCAGTTGTTGTTTGGACTCATTCCCTGCTTGTTCTTCGTGTTCCCTTGGACTTCATTTCTGCATGTTTATTTGGACTTCATGCCTTGGTTTATTCCCCTGTACCTGACCTGCCTGCCTGTCCAACTGCCAGTAAGCCTAATTAAACTACCTTTTGGTCTGCATCAGCTCTGCCCTTTTCTGTCTGCATTTGGGTCTTGAACTGCTTCTCTGAACCATAACAATATCATGATTATCAGAACTATTATTGCTATAGGTTTATATCTTGCGAAACAGCAATTTTTCCATGCGTTTACAGATAATGTTGGGATAAAGAAATCACATAAGCTGAACAGTACAACAATCTAAAAAGTAAATATTAACTGACATTAGTTATATGACATTTTTCAGTAAAATACGAAGCTATTGATGAGATTTTCTTAAACTATCTGCTAACAAGGCGAGTCAACCTGCACACACGTAAGCCGACCTATACAGACCTGTAAGATATATTACAAACACTGAAACTGAAAAGCTGTCAGACTGCCACCTAACCATGGATGTATTTTCTTGCACCAAATGCATAACTGCAATGCACTGTGGGTGATACACACCTGTGGAGTGACCATCGTTGTTGACTCGCTCCTTCAGCCCTCCGAGGGTCGATCTCAGTTCACTTCATTTTTCGGACAAGTGGAACGACACTTATGATGGCGGCGGGGATTCCCCCGAGGGCAACTGCCAAGGGGAAGTCAACGAGGGCGTGTTGACCGACTAATGAAACGCAGCCAAACTTCACACATCCGCACACTACACATTACTGATGAACTGACTGCAGACTTAATTCAGTTTTCTTAAATAAATGTATTTTACTTTAAAGAGTCATGTGTGGTCTCCACATTTCCTCCTTCCTAGGAGCCGGGTCGTGACAAAATGGGGTGGAGTATTAGACATTAGTGTTTTGTTAGTTTGGAGAGCATTAATCTGATCCATTTTGGGCTCATTGTTTTGAGGTAAACAGGTAGTGTTAATATGTTTGGTGTGACATTATTTTGACTGGTGTTCTCCTCTGTGAGGCGTAGCGGCAGGTTCTATTAGTCTGTTGCAGGGTTTTGGTTTTTTTTTAGTGTGACGGAGAAAGTGGTTAGAGCAATTGGCTCGGGATCACATCCAAGGTTTCCTGGGGGGTCGCTGTTTGTATACAGTTGCCTTCCAATGCCACTGCGTTACTGTGAATAAGTACCCACCACAAGTATCTGTCCGAAGACTATGGATGAGTTTAGTTAGCTAGTTAATGTTACTAGTTGGATTAGAATGGGGAGACTCCAGTTCTTTTGGCCACTTGGTGCACAGCGCAGAGGTTTTGTAGAGTTTACCTCTGATGAGTTGCTGGAACATGTACCGAACAAAACAAATACAAAAAGTAACAACTGAAATTTGATTTGGAACTGCAAAAATTGGCATTGATTAAGGAAGGTAAAATGTCTGCCTCTGCTTTAAATGAGGAAATCATTGGTTCACGTTTTGATGTTGTCGAGGTTGTTGCCGAAGTTTAATGAAAATGATGTAGAAAGTTTTTTTTGTTTGTTTGAGCTTGTTGCTGATTCAAGAAGCTGGCCTGATGAGGAGCGAACTTTAATGTTAGAGTGTGTTTACAGGTAAACACAAGAAGTTTACTCCGCTCTATCGTCTGAGGATTGTAAAGATTATGATATGGTAAAATCAGCTGTTTTGATAGCATATGAGTTAGTTCCTGAAGCATATCGCCAACGTCTCAGGGGCTGGCGAAAGACTGGTAAACAAACACGTGGAATTTGCACGGGATTTGATCTCACATTTTAATCGCTGGTGCTCTTCAGCTGGCGTGAAAACGTTTGATAAGTTATGTGATCTACAGTAATTGTTCTGGATCAGTTCAAACAGTCTGTGCCTGATTACATCGCAACATACAGTATATTAATGAACACAAAGTCACGTGTCCTAGTGAGAATGCAGTGCTGGAGCATGGAGGGGCATCGGGTCAAGTTTCTGCTTTGCTCGGTTTACAATGTTCTGCCAATGCCATCGAATCCCCACAGGTGGAAACCGACATAGAGCCCATGTTGTACGCTGTGCTGGAGACCAGCAAGCCTCAAGCATATCCTCTCATCCTGCAAAGCATGCCTGGTAGACGGGAAGTTTAGGTGGCACCACGATCAGGTGCTGGCCCAGCTGGTGGAAGGACTGGAACAGGAGAGGAAGTGGAACACCACCAAGCTCCAAGTCAAAGGCCCACGCTTCATCAAATTCCTCAGGCCAGGGGAGAAGGCGGATAAGGAGGCAGGGGACACAGGGATCCTGGCCACAGCGGATGATTGAGAGATGCGGGTGGATCTGAAGAGGCAGCTCAGAGTTCCAGAGGAGATTGCCAGCACAAGCCTCTGCCCTGACATCGTCCTCTGGTCAAAGGGCACAAAGCAGGTAGTTCTCATTGAGTTGACGGTGCCTTGGGAAGAGAGGATAGAGGAGGCACACAAGCGTAAGCTTGGGAAGTACCAGTCCCTCATCTTGGAGAACCAGCAGAGGGGTCGGAGAGCCTGGAACCTCCCAGTGAAAGTCAGCTGCAGAGGCAGAGGTGAGCCGGCTGCGATGACCCCCATTGTGTTTTGAATATTTTGAATATATGAATATGTTTGAAACTTCACCAAATCCTGATAAATATTATAAATAAACCTTTGTTTTGTTTACGTTCAAGGTGTGTTTTGTAGCCTATTCAAATTGAAGTGTTAATATCTGTACTGTCACTTTAAGAGGTCGCTGTTTTTTGACCTCAATGCTGCACCACTCAGCCCGCGCTGTGCTAACTGGGAGGAGGTATGGATTATTTTTCTGGTTATAGTTGAACATTTATTTTGTTTTGTATATAATGCAAACATAGCACCACCATCATCAAAACACCAAATGAGGAAATATCTTTTGGAAGAATGGTGTTCATCCCTCCAGNNGATTCATTTGAGAAGCATGTTAAAATGGTGAGTGAGGTTGCAAAAGCAAACTTACATACATTTAGATTAGAGACTGCCTACCATTTCATGCTGCAAACAGTTTCATGCACTCTAAGATCTTTTCACTTTTAAGTTATTGTGTAACCTCGTGGTCACAAGCAGCATCTACAACAACCAAGCCTCTTATGATGATATACAATCGAGCAATTAAAATTTTGGACAGGAAGCCGGTAAGATCACGTCATTGCCATGTTCTTAAGAAATTAAATATGTTAAGTTTTGATCATTTTATTAAATTTGCTTATCTTAAACTCATCAATAAATGCCTACATAATCAGGCTCCTCAGGTGCTCAGTGACGTTGTGGTTCCACTTAGACTTTCAGGCTCAGCAACACGTGGAGCATCCAACGGAAACTGTAAGGTGCTCTTACATAAATCCTCGTTTTTACAAACAGCTTTTTCTGTTCGGGGGATCAACATGTGGAACATCTTACCTGCAGAACTCAAACTGGATCGTGACTGGGATCATTTTAAACT
>NTHP01000442.1:241022-256356 GCA_003416845.1 Oplegnathus fasciatus
TTTTACATCTACTGACTAAACTTGATTTTATCTCTAATAAATCACTCAGCTACAGCTGCAAGTCCAATTTATGATTTTTAAAATGAAGAATATAAGTTCAAAATCAAAAGGTTTACATACACAACAATAATCAAATTTCTAAAAATTATACAGGTTTTTCGGTGTACCAGATTTTACACACTGATAGTTTGGTGTCAAAGATAATAAGCACAGCAGCTTTGTTTCCATCCCGTACGAAACACATATGAAATTCATGTTTTCACATGTGAAATATTACATTTCACATTTGTTTATATGAAGTCCTCATCTGGAGATCTGTTGCACATACTATACTAGCGAACTGTATTACTACGAAACTTTTAAAAGCACAAGTCACGAAGTGCTTTACAGAAGGAAGGAAATGAAAAGAGGGAGACCCAGTCGTCACTACGACTTGGATGTTGACGTGAACGCCGTTTACAAGTCAGAAACTCATATTCATGATATGTTATTTGTGTTATTACAAATATTAATGTGATTTTTGAATGAGGTTTTCTCACATCTGGAACACCACCCGAAGTTCCAGTTTCACTTCAGCTCTCATACAGAGTGAGACAGACGGGGATGACGTGCAGCAAAGGTCCCCAGCTGCCTTCAAACCGCAGATTACATGTTATGGATCTTAACCACTAGGCTGCCCGGTGCAGACTTCAATATACTTATCGAAAAACATCAGAATGTGTGAGTTTTCTGTTCATTTTTACGTGTTTTGTGTCATTTCAATAGATGTAAAATAAAACGTGGGTACTGGCTGTTCCTTAAGCAGCAGCTGTGACTGCAGAGAGTGAAGGAGTCCATTTCAGAACACAATTCTGTTTATTATATTTAGTTACGGTCCACTGCAGGACAATGAGCCTGTGGTTGTAGTGCTCTTTTTTAAAATCAAAGGTTAGATGTCTTCAGGACCTGAACTATTCAATTTCTTCAAACTTTGTTGTGAAACATAAAACCACAAAGGTCGTGCATCATTATCGTACCCCTCAGTGATGTCACCTTTCACAGTCGTGTATCTTGGAACTCATTTCCCCACCTGCACCTCCAAATAATTAACACAGATATTGATTCTATTTAACAGCTTTTAAACTCACAGTGTTTGATTTAAGGGAGTAAAGACGTCCCGCTTAATTGCTGCCTCCAAAAGGTCACTTTTAATTAATGTTGTGACTCCATAATGCAAGTGTGATTATCAAAGAGCTTCACTCAGCATAGTAAACATGCAGAAATACCATCAGGGTTTTTCTCTGTGAAAGGTGTTTGTGCCGTGCGTTTCATCCCCAACAACCTGAGCATATCAGACACCAGCAGTGCACAAAGCTAAAAAAGAGGCAAATCAGTCATAATTACTTCCAGGAGAAAGAAATTTACAGTAGCTCAGACCCGAGCTTGTTTTCTAAATGAATGGAAAATTGACGGGAGTGCAAGGTCAATCACTCAGGATCATCTGCTTTGGTATCACTCTGCTCTGCAGGCAACACAAAGGCTCTGCTAACACTGATTAATACACCTTTACATCAGTGGATATAAAGACGAGAGCTTGAACTCTTCGTGCACAACAGCTTCTCACCTTGAGACGGATTAAGTTGAAATAAAAAGCTTAATTTGATAGAAAAAGATGAGGCAAATGAAAATGTTCCTACACACCTTCACAACACTGCAAAAAGTGGAATCTAAGTAAGATGAACTATCTTAAATCAATATCTTAAATCAATATCTATTTGTTTTTTGGCTGACAAGATATTTCTTCTTACCAGGCAGTTTTTATGTTCGAGCATTTTACTTGTTTCAAGCTTTTTAGTCCTTAATTATCTTAATAAGATATTATAACTTGTTAGTGAGATTTTTTTACTGGTTCTGAGTAACTTAATGCTTGAAACTAGAATTACCAGANACTGACAAGTACAAAACTCCTTAGTCTAAGTCAGAATTTCTTATTTTAAGCATCTTTATACTTGTCATCTCTGCACACTGCAAAGAGTCACCAAAATGAGGGAAATATTACTTGAAATAAGCAAAATTATCGCCAACAGAACAAGAAAATTTCTAAAACAAGTAAAAATATCTCGTCTCAAAGAACCCACAAGTATCTTAAAACCAGTAAAGATTTAAGAATTATTTTCTCAAAATGTAGGAAAATGTGCTTAAATTTAGCAAATGCTGGTGCCATTGTCTTGAAATAAGGCTACATGGTTAGTAATTATATCTTAAAACCAGTACAGCTACATTAAAAACAAGTACATTTCTAGTTTCTAGTAGTGGTACAAGTACTTTTATCTTATTTTAAGCACAATATTGTAGTGACGGGCCACATTTCCCAGCATGCCTAGAGTTGGACTGACTAGTTTGCTAAGTTTACTGTTTTATGTTCCAAAATGCAAATACTACTTTTTGTTAGTGTTTGTAATGTGTCTGTTCTGCACTGCCTGTCACAATATGTTATTTTTGTCTGTAAATTTCAGGGAATATAACCTTGTTTCAAGACAACCTATGCTATGGTTGCTAAATTTAAGCACATTTTCTTACATATTGAGAAAATAATTCTTAAATCTTCTTTATATCTAAACAAATGTACTTGTTTTTAGAGTTGCTGTACTGGTTTTAAGATACTTGTGGGTTCTTTGAGACGAAATATTTTTAGAAAATCTTGGCAAGTGAAATTTTCTTGTTCTGTTGGCAGATAATTTTGCTTATTTCAGGTAATATTTACATCATTTTAGTGCTTTTTTTTTCTTGTTTTTGAGAGGTGATTTTTTGCAGTGAAATTCCCGGACTGTCTTGTGACTATGTGAGATGTGGATACAACAGGATGTCTGCAGAGATCAATACAACATCAGCATCTAAATGTCTTTACAATAACTGCGGTCAAATAACACGTGATTCTTGTCAGGCTCTCAGAGGCAAAATTTTAACAATTTTTATGGTCCCATCTGAAACAGCACTTCTGCTGATGTGGTCCTGAATGACAAACAGCCTACAACATGTCTGGATCATTATATTTACAGAAAGCAACTTCTTACACAGTCCAGGCCAAAGTCATTGTAGTGGAACCTTTGAAGTGAAAGGTCATCAGGCAGTAACATCTTTCCCAGATGAAAGGCTTTAGATAATTGGAGCAGGTTCAGAGACGAGGCTGAACAAATGCACCTGAAACACGAGGAGCGATGACAAAATGAAAATAAGAGTCAAAGACACGTCAAAGCCAAAGAGAAACGGTAAAAGGCAGGGAGAGAGAAGAAAAGACCAGATCAGAAGGAGAGAGCAGAGAGCCTGTAAATCAGGTACAATTACCAGTAATTTTTCAATTATTCTCAATCTGACCTGCTGGGTAGCTGTAAATGGAATAAGAGTATGGGAACAATAATTTTCTCGTCAGATCCGAGCAGATTGTACACCTCCAACCCTGCAAACTTTAGCGCTTTAACTCCATCTCCTCCCGTCTCTCCGTGGCTCGGTGATCTCGTTGCGGTGACATTAGAGTCACGTTGGTGCAGCCGCCGCCTGCTCCGAGTCAGAAGACATTTCCCCGGAGATCTCACAAACTTTGTAAAGAGTGACGAGCGGCTTGTGAAAGCCCATCTTGTCTTTTTATTGCACTGCTGCACAGCTGCTGTTGAATCCTGTCACAGATATTAAATGTGTGTGAAAGAAATGCCACGTCCACACTGCCAGCCTTAAAGGAATAGTTTGGCATTTTATTCAGTACTGTACCACTCTCATATCTGTCTGGCCTCAGGGCGATCGTGATGATGTGCGGTGGGAATTTTCCTGACGGATTCTTGGCTCCCAACATATTTTAATATAAAATAAACCCAATTAAACGGTGATCCTGTCTTTACTGTACTCTGGTGTGTTTCGCCTGGCAGTGTTGCAAAGCTGTAAGTGCGAGTGAAAATGAGACGCTCCAACATTAACAAATCTGTTATCTCTGCTCTCTCTTTCTTATTTGCAAAGCTCAGTGTAGAAAACATTCAGGTAGCAGCTTCTCATTTTTAGCCGGTGCTGATCGTCACTTCTCTGCTGCAGCAGCATCGGTGACCACTTTCTGCTGCTTTTCAGCCTGAAGAGAACGAGCACAGTACGGGTAGGATGATTGGGGGATGAGGGCCAAGCCGGTGCGCTCCGGTTTGACTCATGAATCACAGCAGGCGTACAGATCGAAACCCACAATGGATTCTGTCTGGCAAACCGGCACACGCAGACGCCGCTGGTGGAGGACATCTTCTTGTGTAGTAGCTGCAAATCCCAGCAAGCAGAAGACGACAAACCTGGAGCCGATTTTCATCTTAATGTATACGCAGGGTGAATTTGGTAACAATTTGGTTTATTTTTTTGTCATGATAACAAGGTAATGATTTTATCTGCTTGATTTTACCGCTGGTCAACAGAGGATTTATGGGCCTGACAACAGAAACTATGTGAATATGTAAATGAGAACAACTAGATCATCAATTTGGCTGTAAAACAACGGTATTTGTAATCGCAGAGAGCAGGAGGAGACTGAATGGAGGTTCAGGTCATCTCCCTCCTTCCATCCCTCACTTTTCTCCTTCTCCCTCTCTCACTAATTACACTCATGAAAACGAGTTTTGCTGTGTACGTTTGTAGACAAAGTCAGAAACAAATGAAATGCATCATTAAAAAATTAGTTAAACTGCCAATAAATTTGAGTATTTATGTACATTCACAAGCGAGTTTCACGCTTCAGGGACGTGAGCTGCTTTGGCAAAAATAGACCTGGCGTGTAAAGATAGCAGAGCGGGGAAAAGAGGCGTGACTGAGGCGCTATGGACCCGGTGGACACACAAACACACCAGCTAGAATGGCACGAACGTGACGCAGCCAGAGGAGGCCTCATGGAAACCTACTTTCAGCCTTGAGAGTCCACTGAGCTTGGTGTGTGCACGGGTGTGTGAGTGAGTGAGTGAAAGCAGGCTGGGCGGTGACGAGAAGAAGAAGTTGTCAAGGTCAGTCGCTCTGAGAGTTTGTCGTCGTTACTCGGCTCCTCGTTGTGCCACAGGCTTCATTAGCCGCCTGATTGGCCTTGAGTTCAGCACCCCGATGAATCTGTTTTATCATAGGGAGTCATTACTGGTTGCAACGGTCACGACTGATCCACACACACACACACACACATAACAAAGATGTTCATATCCCATCGTAATATAGGACACATCTAAATGAAATAGACCATGATGACATTCATTTGCACCAAATGCCAACCAAACTGATGCTTAAAGTTAGAGTCCACTGTGTAATTAAGTCTAGATAGAGACACTGAATAGCTGGACTGCGCGCACACGCACACACACACACACACACAAACACACTGTAGGGCTTCAGGGGCCACAGAGTCATCTGAGTCAAAACATATTTTCCCACCAATTTGGCATCGTTCCATGGGAGACTTTAATTGAGCGCGAGCTGTTGGAGTTGTCGTTGATGGAGGTTGAGGTGGTGGCGACGTGTCAGTGTGAACCTGTCAGGACAGGAAGGTCCTCCATTGCTGCACAACTCATGAAGAATTAAAAAAAAACTTGGAGAAAGTAAGTGTTGTCCACCTCTGATAAGATGGAGGCACGATGGCTCTTCAGCTCTGACACACCAAGCTGCAACAGTTTGACACGTGTCCATTTATTTACACCTGAAGAAAAGAGGGATCGACATTTTAACCACAGCTCTAAATGAGTGAGCAAGGTAACTATAGGTAACCACATGAACAGTACTTACACTTGATAGGATCCTATCAAATAAATTGATTGGTCATTGTACGAGTATAAAACACGCCTGTTGCCTGATAATGAGTCAGACTGAGACCCTGGTTCCATTATTATCTTTATTTTCCAATGGTGGAAGAAGTATTCAGATCTTTTAGTATTTACTGAAGTAAAATACCAATACCACAATGAAAAAATATTCTGTTACAAGTAAAAGTCCTGCATTCAAAATCAGTAAAAATACATAAATATCAGTAGAAAATTGAAAGAGTCTAGTAAAGTACCTCAGTTTCGTACTTAAGTACAGTACTTGAGTAAATGTTACTTTCCACCACTGTTATTTTCATATATCAGGACACTTTGTTGTGTATGAACCCGAGATCTTCATGACATCTGAAACAGACCTGTGGAAAACCTAGCTGAAACCTATATGCATAAATATATTATTATTAAAAAGGTGCCCTGATCTTTTATCGCCCAGTTGTCTACAGAATGTTTTGTTTTTGGACCTTCAGTTATTTCTTTAAATTTGTCTTTGAAGCGTATAAATGAATTATTTTGGTGCAGTCTCTATGACTTTATTTTATTATTATATTGCGGCTCGCTTGCTAATTGATATATTGCAGATATCTGGTAACCTGGTGTTAAACTGTGCAACCGTGTATCTACACTTGTTATTTTTCCACTATTTAACCTCTATTTTGTGTTAACGAATAAGTACAAATTCTTCCAAACAGCCTGGAGGAGGGAAGCTAACAAATATCTCCAAGTGTCAAACTGGCAAAGAAAGTGTGTTTGTGTGTGTGTGTGTTAGAAACAGTGGGGGTGGTGTTTGTGTGTGCGCATCGGTGTGGGGACTCCAGGCAAAAACAACAAAGTTATAAAGTGAAGAAATACAACCAGAGGGAAGACAGGAAGCAGCTCTGAATAAATGTCTTGGGGAGAAAGCAACAAATTGGGACTGATAAAGCAGCAGATTTGAAACATAATGAATAGTTTTGGTGAGTATTTGTTTCTCAAAGAGAAAACAGAAGGAGGAATTAATTGCTTTCCAAAGCCCCTTTCAGACATGGAATCTGTAATTCACAGGTCTTTGTTCTGTTTCTCTGTTAAAACATGACGGGACCTTTACAGATAGAGCTGCAAGGCTTCAGCTGAGCTAAGAGACCTTTCAGCATGTTCAGTTGTTTCACAGACTGCAGACATAAGAGGCTGATTTAGTTGAGTGACCTGTTGCATTATCTAGCATCTTGCATTTTAATAACGTTATGTCTCTGCCAGAGTTGGCTAACATTACCGGTTCTTGTAAAAAAAAAAAAAAGAAGTTTTTCCCTCCAACAAAACAGATTTTGTGGACTAAATGAATTTACAACTACACTGACAATTAGACAAGAAGACAAAGCAGCTGGCACCAACCACGCAAACATGCAGAGCCCAAAACACAATCGCTGTATGCAGACAAAAGGGAAGAAATCGATTCGAATCTTTAAAAAGACGCTCTGGGTTGTGGTCACACATGTAAAGCACAAGAAGTTACGGGCTGAAATATGAACCACCATGCGAATGTGGGAAAAAATCTATTTGATCTGTAATAATCTGTCCGACTCGTGTGGAAGCATTTTGGATTAAACACCACAG
This sequence comes from Oplegnathus fasciatus, assembly GCA_003416845.1. NCBI lineage: Eukaryota > Metazoa > Chordata > Actinopteri > Centrarchiformes > Oplegnathidae > Oplegnathus > Oplegnathus fasciatus. Next base: position 248,411 of record NTHP01000442.1, read on the forward strand.
AATAATAAAATATTAGATAAAGTTAAGTTGTTTACTTGTGAAATGCAGCTGCCTTTAGGCCTGGTCACGCCAGCATTTAAAACATCAACACTTTAAGGCGGAATAAATTCTTTCCAATAGAATCACAGTGATCAGTGGGTCATGAAGGCGAAGTAAATCCACACGATTCTTTCATGTAGATGTAGTTTTCATATTAGCGGTGTCACACCATCCAATTCATACAACCCTGCTCTGTCGGAGTATAAATTAGCCCACAAAAGAGATGTCACATGGTGTGCGAAACATTTCTCCTTCTCATTTGAGGGCCAGCCAACCAGCAGCAGGCCTCTGCAGGGACAGCTAAGGGCGCCCAGGTCTCTGTGGGGGCAAGCGGTGAGAATCAGTTTACTGTAACTCCAGTGAAAAGACTCACTCTTAAGGCCTAATATGTAATTTAGTAAGTCTAAAAGATACAGGTGTTTCTCCACCATCATTTCTTGTTTGTAACAGATGGTAACAGGGACCTCCAGTCAGGGCAGGGCAGGGCAGGGCAGCCACGACGGAGAGGGAAACGCAGACAAAGGCACCGAAGAGCATGATGACATAGACGGGAAGATCTTGGCATCACTAGATAAATCTGAGAATGAGGTGGACCACTTCCTCATAAGCATCACCTCAGCCCTCCGTCAACTACCTCTGAAAAAGAGAATCAGTCCCATGGTTGGCGTGCTTAAGTTAGCGCAAGAAGCACAATTTAGTTCCACCTCTCATGGTCAAATCTTGAAATATCCTCTGTCATATCAATCCTCTCCTTGTGTCTCGGCAGACGTGAGGGAATAACAGCTCCATGTTTTTAAGGAATAAATCAATAGGTGTCTGAAAGTGGTTGGAGACAGAAGTCGTCTTTCTTTTTCGTCTCTTACCATCTTCCTCTCATCCTCCCACGTCTGCACTCTCTATTCAAAAGCACTGACTGATCCAGGTACAGTAAAATACAGCAGATAGATCATGTCAAAGTCATTGGCCAGCCCAGAGAAGCTGAATATCCTTTGAAGGAACTGAACAAGGTGACAGGAAATTCAGTGCTGAGCCTGGCAGCCACAAAAAAATGTTTAGATGGCAGTTTGCTCTGCCACCTTCTAAAGATTCAGCGCTGCAAGTGAACTGTGAAGAGACATGAAGAAATACATGTCAGCCGGCAACCAATTGGTGACTGAGCAGAGCTTCTTCGTGTTAAATACTAAACTCCTGGAGGTAACATTTTAACGGCTAATGTTACATGTTTTGGAGGAAATATATTCAACTGTCACTCCAGTAAATGTTTTTACAGAAGATCTAACTCTGTGAAAATGTCTCCAAAATGCTCCGAAACAACCATTTTCTTACCAGGAGGGTTAGGGTTAATGCCTTTTAAAGGTGCTGTGTGTAGGATTTAGGAGGATCTATTGGCAGAAATTGAATATAAAATTCATAATTATGTTTTCATTGGTGTATAATCACCTGAAACTCAGAATCATTGTTTTCGTTAGCTTACAATGAGCCATTCATATCTACACAGGGAGCGAGTCGTCTTTTTTTTGGTAACATCTTAGTTCTGATAGTAAATTAGTTAAATCACCTTTATATCAGCGTAGGAAAAAATCGTCGATCATCCTTTCAATCGTCGATATACGATCCAGTCGCCAATCGGCACAAGCCTAGCACGAATGTACCTGAAGGCCACCGAAGGTTCTCCTACACACTAGGANCGGATGAGTCAGCAGGTCCACGATGTTCACATGTTCAGAGAGAGCTCAGCATCTTCATCGCTCTTGTTGCTCGGGGCTTATTTAGATTAGACTGTTGATCTTTCTGTCGACTCATGCTCAGACCAGTTTTCTGTAAGTACAGGTATCATCTGCACCCTGGAGGGCTTTCACAGCAAACAGAGGAGATGCAAATTCTCAACTCGTGTTTGTTCTCAGCAGCTCTGAATCCGTCATCCTTAGAAGTAATGAAAAATAAGAGCTGTTCAACAGTTTCTGCCCCTGAACACTGACTTTACTTTCCCGTGGGCCTTCCCACAGAGACTGAATTTTATATATACTTAGTATAGTGTGTGTATATAGTTTTAATACTACTACAACCAGTCTGCACGCAGAGGAAGGGCATCTGCCCCAAACATCTGTGCAATGCATGAGTTAACTGTTTAAGTAGAGTGCTGTCCTGCTCCTCATTTTTTTAATAGATTTTTTTCAGATATATTACAAACTTTTGTCAGATATTTTACTAATATTTTTCAGTGATTTTACTGATATTTTTCAGATATTTTGGGGGGGATATTTTACTAATATTTTTGGGGCATTTCACTTATTTTTGTTGGATATTTTACTGATTTTTAAATAAACTAAACTTTTAAGTAACTAACAAAGTACAATCTAGTATAGAGAACAGGAATACAAAAATAGAACCACTGTATCCTGCATGAAGATTGAAACATTATTATAAGAAGGGTTTAACAGTAAAACTATTATTAAGGCTTGTGGGGACCACAGTGTTGAGCCTGTGAATCTCTCTTTGGGAGACATGTTTTGGGATATCACCTCCTCCGATGAGACTTATTTTTCCAGGCCAATGAAATGAAGAGAGGATGGTGGGTCACGTTTGGCCTCCATGTAAAGCCCGACCGGAGATCTTTTTCACAGTAGACGTTTGTGAACGATGGCTTCGTTTCATCAAGTGTCCCAGAGAGCCTGGACCCAGCTCACCTGAATGAAACGCAGTCGTTTTAATGTTCTGTGCTGCTCCTGCTATGACGAGCCAAAATGTCTGCTGTGGAAAAGGTCTATTGCATCGTCCAGATTTCCTGTTCCGATGGCTGGTTTATGCTCAGAAATATGGACTTTGAGAGCTCTGTTAGTATCTTCTATACAGGCCTTTTCACAAGCGCCCATCAACATGTAAACTACATTTGTAGAGTTGCAGTTCATGAACTGGCCAAGACAAAACCTAGAATTGAATAAGTAATTTGTTTTTACCAACCTGTGCACAGCTGCTTCATATTCTAACATTGTTGCTGTTTTAGGTTTAATAGACTTCGATTGTTCCTTTTTCTGCAAAAACAAACCTGGAGAGGAGGCAGAAACCTGCTGCCGCTCTCCTGCTGACTGACAACTGAAGTATGTGGTTCAACTGCACAGGACAGCTGTTAACACAGCTGTTCAATACAGTGCATCTGAGGAAGAGTTTGGACTCAACCTGACTGTAACCTTAGCCATGACATGCCTAACCCCAACACTAACTCTGAACTTAAACTAAACTTAACCCTAAAATTGAATGATTTCTCTTGTGAGGTCCAGATTTTTGACCCCGCAGTTTAATTAATAAGAGTACACACACACTCAGCAGCCCCCCACCCTGCTGTTAGTTACATCGTCACGGTTCAAGTTTAATTGTCATTTCAGCCATAAAAATACAGCTGACATGAAGCCTCGCTTCTGCAGGACCAGGGCAAAAAACCCCAAAACATCAAGATCAAAAACATCAAAAGTTCACAGGTCCATAAAAACCGGACGGACACGGACCTCAGAATATAGAAACCTACAGAGAAACCCACTGTCGTCTCCCTGCAGACTGCAGACAGTAACACAAGGACGGATGAGTCAGCAGGTCCACGATGTTCACATGTTCAGAGAGAGCTCAGCATCTTCATCGCTCTTGTTGCTCGGGGCTTATTTAGATTAGACTGTTGATCTTTCTGTCGACTCATGCTCAGACCAGTTTTCTGTAAGTACAGGTATCATCTGCACCCTGGAGGGCTTTCACAGCAAACAGAGGAGATGCAAATTCTCAACTCGTGTTTGTTCTCAGCAGCTCTGAATCCGTCATCCTTAGAAGTAATGAAAAATAAGAGCTGTTCAACAGTTTCTGCCCCTGAACACTGACTTTACTTTCCCGTGGGCCTTCCCACAGAGACTGAATTTTATATATACTTAGTATAGTGTGTGTATATAGTTTTAATACTACTACAACCAGTCTGCACGCAGAGGAAGGGCATCTGCCCCAAACATCTGTGCAATGCATGAGTTAACTGTTTCAGTGGAGTGCTGTCCTGCTCCTCATTTTTTAATAGATTTTTTTCAGATATATTACAAACTTNAACAGTAAAACTATTATTAAGGCTTGTGGGGACTGTAGAAGAAAATGTATTACCTCATAGTTTTATTTTTATTTCGTCCTAATATTGTCTTGTGCTCCTGATCAAGTTCCTGCTTTTCTGTATGGCATTAAGCTCTGTACTGAGACAAACTATTGATCAACAGATCCCTGTGAGTGAAACCTCGTGTTTTATTGTGAGGAGAGCCCAGGTCAGCCCTGTGAGGAGTCACACCTTGACTGGCAGGGGAGCTCAACTTGGTCTACAGTCTCAGCCGCTTTCCACCTTTTGCCCTTTTGTCATTCGAGTCTGGTGTCCACTTTGAGTCCAGCATGTGCTATGGGACCTGTGGTTCGAGCCCACAGTGTTATTGTAAATCAGGGTTGTTTTTTCGTTTAGAGGTTGTTTGTGGCGAGTGCTACAGAGACCAGGCATTCATGTGATTGTATGCTGGATAAGAGCTCAGACTTTTACTGTAGCCTTCAAATTCCTCTACGATCAGTCTGTCATCACAGCATAGTACTGATGTGGAGACAGCAGATAGGGTCAGGCAGACGGGGTGAGGGCGACCAGCTGGTCCCCCCATTCAGGGATGAGGTGGAAGACAAACAGAGTGGACTTTAGGACCACATGTTATAACTTGTTTGACAGTGTTTGTTGACAGTGTTTGTTGACAGTGTTTGAACATTAAAATCAACATGTTTCCAGGGCGTGAGACAAGAGCATAAAAGGTGTTCAAAGTGACATTCAGACTGAGGTGGAACGAGGAACGAGACCAACACACCTGTGGTGAGTCCTCTTTGTCTCTTTGTGAAGGTTTTAGGAGAACAGACAGTGACTTTGATCTGATCTTTGGGTTGGAAAACTGCTAAAGAAGCCTGCAGTTTATTAAGATAACCTCACAGGTGTGTCACTGATTAATGATGCACACAACATAATTGACACACAGGTGAATGGATGAGCAGATTCACAGCCTCCATGTTCTGCTTTAAATCTTACACAGCATGTTTAAAATGAAAGTTTTCGATTCTTTCAACATCAGAAAACTAATAAAAGGACTTAACTGAGACTAGAAATGAAAAATCACGTTTCTTGTTGTAACAGAGCTGAACTGTGTGACATTTCCAGGTCATATTCCAGTTGTTGGAGTGCTGAGAGTCAGTGAGCCCTGAGCCATGCGTCCTGTTGTGGGAACTGCCGTCCTTCTTCTGGCGGTGCTGATGTTCATGTCGGACTCTGAAGCCAGTAAGAACCAAGCGGTCACAAAATAATGTTCTTCACAGACAACAGGAACGCAATACTGACAGCACTTCTTTTTTCCTGTATTACAGAACGTATACGTCTTTCTGAAATGTGTAAGAATGGATACCACACACCATGTAAAAAGAAGATCCATAATGAAGACTGGCTCCAGATGGGTGATAACCGCTGTGTGAAGGCGTTCAAAAAACGTTTGACCTTTGATGATGCAGAGGTGATAAAAACAAACGCACACATCAGACTACAGACAGTAAATATGACGTCATCCTGTTCAGTCATGGTGAAGTGTCGATTTCTGTCGATTTCAGAGAGCCTGTGGCAAGTATGGAGGTCATCTGGTGTCAATCCACAGCCGGGTGGATCGGAGGCAAGTGACGTGTACCACATACAGACTGTCCACCAAAAGACATTCTTACTGGATCGGACTCAAAGCGAAAGTAAGCAGTGAATGCCTTCATTCAATCATAAAGCAGCTGACTGAGTGGATAGTTTAAGGGGAACTGCACTGATTTTGTGTTTCCAGGTGTTTGGTATAGTAGTAGTAGTAGTATAAAGTATAGTAGTATAAAGCCTTTAGTGTCTCCACAGGGAGCTGTGTGAAGTCTGATAAATGTCCTCAAGTGATGTCACTTGAGTCAGCATCAGTTGGGGCTGAAGACTTCCAGTTTAAAAAAATGAAATAAATCTGGGGGTGCAGTTATAGTTATAGGTGTGCAATGATAAATGTGTGGGTACTGTTTTAATGTGGATCAGTGGATGGTCGGATGAAATAAACACCTCGATGAATGACAGCAAAACTTTAATCTTTTAACTCTGCTCTTTTCAGAATGAAGGCTGTCGTGCGATTTATGGCTGGATTGATGGCACTGAAGACAAGAATAAGAAATTACCACGCATTCACCGTCAGCGAAGGACCTTTCAAAAGTCCCGCCAATGCGTTGTGATTAACGATAGATGTAAGTTTCAAATGGGGCAGAAGAGGGGACATCATTTCAAAACATGATGTAGAAATGTGACGGCCTGAGTTGTTTCTGTGGGCAGCTGCTTCCTTTGTGAACTGACAAGGGGGAACATCATGTTTATTAACCCACTGGAGAGAACAGAGTCAGATATTTAAACTACAGCTCGCTGAACACTGATGTTGAGTTAGAGCTGCAATTAACCAATGTTTTCATTATCGATTAATCGTTTGGCCAACAAAGTGTCAGAAAATAGTGAAAAATCTCCAAATGTCTGGTTTTGTCCGACCAAAAGTCCAAACCCAAATATATTCAACTGACTTTCATACGAGAGAACAAAAAGCTGCAAATAAATGAGGAGCTGAGAGCGACTGGCATTTTTGCTGGAAACATAATTATTCACGTAGTTGCGGATTCTTTTTTTGTTAATCGACTAACTGGTTAATCAACATCGTTTGAGCTCTACTCTGGGTGCCAAAGTGCTTCTTTTGTTTTAGGAACTCTCTTTCTCATACAGGGTTTGTCTGTGACCTAACGGGACACTTTCACACTTCTCTTTTGCCCTAAAATCAGTGGTGGGCACATGGGTGAAGCAGATCAGAACTAAAAGACAACAACGGATCATTTTCTTCTTTGGTCCGGACCAAATGAACCAAACTCCACGTGTGAAAGAGACCTTGGAGAGTCTGTGCTCTCTACTGACAATTCATTTATTGTTTCTGTTCTGTTTTCCAGTTTGGGGTCGATGGACCGCCAAGAGATGCGCATACCATAAACCCTATGTGTGTGCAGTGAAGGTCTGATAAATCGTGGAGGAGCTGGAGCAGTTGGAGCTGTTAGTTTCACTGTAAGCACTGCAAACACAAGTATTTTACTTCAATAAATGTTCAGCATCAGAAAACATGTTGATGGTTCTTCTTTCTTTGCTGTTTGTATTCGGAGTATGAGAGTTGTAGCCATCGTAGAGGTACCCACCATCCGTCTGTCCTAATGTCATCAATACAAAACACAAAGCTTCATAGTATGACTCTGTCAAGACAGAATGAAGGCCGAGAAACACACTGATGAACCAGGACTAAATAAATAGACGGTGAAAAGGAAACATATTGTTAAAAATAAACAGGGGACATAGTTTGTAATTACATAAGTCATGAAATGGACTCATGTTGAGTGCACTCAAGGTATTTTACTGGAAGTTGAGATTGTGTGGAAATAAAGTTCTGTTTTTTGCTCTATTTTAACATTTACATTTAAACAATTAAATGAATGAGACAGAAAATTCTCATCTCCAGCACAGTATTCACTGCAGCCGAGTGTGAAATCACAATATACACTCAGTGGCCAGTTTATTAGGTACACCTGTACAATCTAATGCAGTCCAATACAACAGCCCTGCCATAACATCCATCTTTGCAGAGCTCATGATGTTCAGTTTTTGGTGCAATATGTAACGTAAAACATTTTGTTATTATGGTTTATTACTGAAGTCGTAGTTCAAAGTGATGTTGTACTGGACTACATTATACTGAGAGGGGTTTCTAAGGGTGGGGTAGAATAATGGAAACATCTCTGAATATAATGCAGTCCAGTACAACACCATCACCAACTATGAC
>NTHP01000442.1:268385-283119 GCA_003416845.1 Oplegnathus fasciatus
CTGTTACTGCAGGCTAATACTCTCTGTTACTGCAGGCTAATACTCACTGTTACTGCAGGCTAACACTCTCTGTTACTGCAGGCTAATACTCTCTGTTACTGCAGGCTAACACTCTCTGTTACTGCAGGCTAACATCTCTGTTACTGCAGGCTAATACTCACTGTTACTTCAGCTTTAGTCTCTCATGTAACCATTGTTTGTACACTTCAGATTTCTGGATTAATATTAATATTAATTATCATACTATTATCTGTATTAATGAAGACATTCAGTCTCTGAGCTCACGTTACGTTAAGCCTCGCAGGTGATTTGACAAAACTTACTGCAGTTTTTTGACATATGTAGTTTCCTCTGCGTGTTTTATTCAGCTGGAACTGAATTCATCCGCCGCTGAAAATAGTCCCCAGCAAATGCACTATTTCCTCCTGTTAGTTTGATAAAAACTACAGTGAGCAGCTGTAACTCTATAAGATTCATGTCTTCAGCAGGAACCAATGGGCTTAGAGCTGAGAGCCGCAGACAGGAAGTCAGAAAGTATTGACAGATGAACTAACAGATTGTTGGTTTAAATCTTTTAATGGGATTTGTTGACAATAAGAAAAATGTAGAATAACACCAGCTTTATCCTTCCACCCACACTTGATGCACACCTGTCCTGATATTCAGAGGCTATTGTATCCCACAATTCACCACGGTCTACGGCACCACAACATGCCAGTTGTTGGCAGTAATGCACCTATAAACAAACATGACGCTGAAATTCAAGACATGTTGGATTTAGGCTGATAATTATTATTACACAGACACTTATCACAGACTGGTAAGAGTTGTATCGCATATCTGACTTTGTTATTCCTCCATTCAGAATAACATGTCATGTCTCTTTTATGTGCAGTAGCTCTCTGTTTTGATCTCAGTGTTTTTGTGTCCTCCAGAGGCTGACGGCTCACCTTCACTCTCGTAAAGCTCCTCCATACGTCATCAACCTGGACCCTGCCGTCCACGAAGTCCCCTTCCCCGCAAATATTGGTGAGGATGGGTCTATTTCTTGGACAGTGCAGTTCAGTTAAAAGAGAGTGAACGGTGGCTCACTGTATCATATAATACAGTTACAGTGATTACAGCACTTTCCTAATTTTAAATTTATACAGAGTTAGTCAGAGTCGGTCCAGACAGACAGTTTTTTGTCCCTCCTGCTCTCTGTATCCTTCTGTCTTCTTTCCTCCAGACATCAGGGACACTGTGAACTACAAGGAGGTGATGAAGCAGTACGGCCTCGGACCCAACGGAGGCATCGTGACATCACTCAACCTGTTCGCTACACGCTTTGATCAGGTGACTCAGTCTGACTCCACCTCCTCTGTGAACTGTTTAAACAAGATTAACGAATTAATAAGCCAAAGATCTAAAGTCTTTAAACTAAAACTCTGGACTGTTTAAACTAAAGTACATTTGAAGGTATTCACATTTAATTGTTTTTAAATTGTTTGCTCTTTGAAGTCTCAATTTCCCATTTATTTCTGGCAAAATTCAAAATAAATATATTGCATTTACATATTATTTCTGTCTGCCCGGTTCATTTCACAAAGATCTGGTACATGCTGCCCTCGTTATGAAGGATTTCACTCTTATAATCACTAAAGCCCCATTCAGACAGGATGAACATCACAGGGGAAGGTGGGTAATGAAATATTCACTGTGCTGCTCTGATTTAACTCATCGCTCCAGATGCCATTTTAACCATCAGGAAATTACAGGATCTGGTCTGTAATAGACACGGACATTGATGGGGAGGCAAAGATACTGCGTGAGGTGAATTTGAGTCAAATATTGCACTCCCTCTCCGAGTCATAACTCTGAACTGAACTCACAGACATGAAACACATATTGAATCATTCAGTGTGACCTGCACTTCCCAAGGATATCGTTGGGGCCTATCTTACACCCGGAGCAAAGTGGCGCACAGCGCATCGCAACTGTCATTGCTAGTTTCGGACCGATGCAGATTTTCACGCATTTACGCACAGCAGCGTCTCCAGACATGCCGACAGGATCAGATCTAATGGACATTAATGTTCTGTGTTCTTCTACACATCCAAAAGGTCACACACACAGTCCAGGTTCATGCAGTGAAATTGTTTAGAGTAAAGCAGCGTCCTCCTGATAAGTCTAAAAAACTTATTTCAGAAACTACAAGTTTAATTCTGTTTCCCCTGAGAGTTTCCTCTGTGTTGAGTTTATAACTACAGTAAAAGAAAAAAATTGGCAGTGCTCAGAAGTTCAAACAAGTGTAATGAAGGTGCTCTTTGGTGGGGAACACAAAAGTTCAAAAAGAAGAAAGATCCAAGGCACTCTTCTGGCAAAAAGGTAAAAAGCCTTTATTCAAATGGCTATTTCATGGTGAAATTCTAAAAACATAGACAACGCTGGTACATGTTACGATAGAGCTGGGTAACAACCCACGTGTAGTGGCACAAATAGGGTAAAGAAGGCTATTTGTGGTCACTACCATGCGCTATATATAGATCGTCGAAATAGGGCCCATTACCTCCGATGTCCATCCAGAATAAACCTCCAGAAATCCACTTAGAAACCAGAGAAAAAAGAGCCTGCAGAACCTGCCTGAGAATCTTCATGTTTTTACGTTTTCTTCAGTATCAAAGTAATCCAGTGATAGCTGTGTGTACATCCATGGGTACACTGCAAACAAGAACTGCTAACAGCTGATTCAGTCAATCCAGTTTGAATGGGGCTTTAGCCAATAATTCCTGTCCTCCTCTGGGACTACACAAAACAGTTTTGTTTTTAGTTTCCAGACGCAAAGTGTCTGATGAAATCATGACAAACAACAGACTGAACAAACTGAGATTATATAGCTATTGTGTGTTTGTGTTTGTGTTCTTCAGGTGATGCAGTTCATAGAGAAGAAGCAGCAGAATCACCGGTCAGTATCAGCCTGCATGCTCAGAAACATCCGGTGTGGTTGTTGTGCTGTCAGTGTGGTTCTGTGTGTCCCTGCGTTGTCTCTGTACAGCCGAGTGTATTCTGGTAGTTCCAGTGCAGCCAGACTGAACACTGTGAAGCTGCCGACTGCTTCTACCATCGACCGTGTAGACGTTTCCATCCTCATCCTCGTCTAACGACTGTTTCCTGTGTTCGTAAATAGATCTGTTCAGGAGCAACAGCCAATTGGTCTTTTATTACAGCATTAAAACAACTGGCCACAAGTTGCTTTTCTTTTTCCATAAACCTATAACAGCTCATGGGTGTGATTGGTTAGCGCAGTGCATTTTCTTTCAGGCCTGCCAGGTCACGTGCTGTCTTGAAGTGGAATTTGTGAGGTTGTACTTTCAAATTTGGACGTCAAAGTTAAAAGATTGTGAAAGTTTTCTGCTGTTCATCGCCATGCTGAGAAACAAAAATGAGACAACAAAAAAATAACACCTCCAGTGGGCTCCAACATTGATCACAAATATCAACCTTTTTCAAAAAGTCATGTCTGAGTGTCTCACCCTCTCAGACTCTGCTTCGCAGGTGTCCTGATTATCCAATCAGCTTGGCTTTGCAATAACAAATGACAGTAGAGTCAGAAATGTAGAGACAACAAACCCCATGTTTGTTGTCTCCTTTTACTTTGTAAACTCTTTAAATTGTTACAGATAAAAAGAAGTTGTGTACACCACATAAGTCGTGGTTCAAATTGTGAACATGGTAAACTCACCTGAAGGCACCAGCAGGTCCCAGAACCCACCTGCCCTCGCCACCTGCTGTGCTGCTCATATGAATGAAAAACATTTCTGTGTTCAGTCCATAACTGAACTCTCTCAACTCAACTAGTCTTCCTCCACAAACGTCACTCTCTGTTCAGAGTAGCTCATCTCTCGTGTGTATTGTTGTGTATGATGACCTTTGACCTCTGCAGGTACGTGCTGATTGACACCCCGGGTCAGATCGAAGTCTTCACCTGGTCGGCGTCTGGAACCATCATCACAGAGGCTCTGGTAGGTCTGCGCACTGATTTTTTGTTTCCTTTTTCTTAATTGATAATATAACAGTCAGTTTATATTCCGCATGTGTGTTTCAGGCGTCATCCTTCCCGTGTGTCGTGATCTACGTGATGGACACGTCCCGCAGCGTCAGCCCCGTCACATTCATGTCCAACATGCTGTACGCCTGCAGGTACATCGCCCTCAGTGCAAAAAAAAAAATCACTTGACCACTTAGACCTTTTTTGGTAGTATTTTCCATCTTTTCTATCAGTAATAATGACACTGTGTTCACCAAATGAATATCTAAGATCTATGAACACAGTGACATCACTAAAAAGAAGTCAGACAGCTCAACAGTCGGACGATCAGACAGGTTGGACACAAACATCCTGGTTATTTGGAAGAGATAACGGGACTTCCCAGATCTCAGATATTTATTTGGTGACCACAGTTATGAAACCAGAAAAAAATGAAACCCATGTTGTCATAAACAACATCTTTAAAGCTGCAGTCGGTAGGATTGAGAAGTGAGTGGAATTAGCTTGAAAACTTAAACGAGCACAACTTCCAGTTCCCTCCCTCTCCGCTCCGCTCCAGCTGGCCTCCAGCTCGCCTCCAAAGCCCCTCCCCACGGAGTTGCTCGAATTCTTTCTTTTTAGCTGCTTTTCTTCATTGGTCTTCCTTTATTTACTTTGTTGTGTAAGCTGTGTAAGCAGTTGTTCGGTGGTTGTTTGTCCACCATTGCGTCCACTCACTGAATATACAGCGCTTGACGGAGTGAGCGCATGCACAGGGGAGGAGAGCTGCTCGCAGCGGGTGCAGGACACGCCATCAGATACTCGTCCTGGCTCTGATTGGTTGTTTTTGGCATTAGGAGCGGTAGGTGGAGCCTGAGGAGCCTGATGTTTTTCACAGATTATCTGTCTCATGTACTACTGTCAGGACATAGTGACAGTTTTAGCAAATATGACAAAAAGTTATTTTTATACCAACTACAACTTTAAATGTACAACAGGGAGACACGCAGGACTCTTAAAAAGTATTTTTTAATCCTGCATTCAAAGGGATTAATATCTTTTTATTTTTATATATGTGAAATGCAAATATTGAACTGAACAGATTCTTAACAGATTGATGTTTTCAATTGTGTGGTAGTTGTGAGATACTGTTTGACAGCAGTGACTTTAGTTTTCCAGCAGGGGGAGCTAACAATACAGATAAGAAAACTGATGCGTCCCAGTTCCATACTACATACCAACTGCATACAGTGTGTACTATATACTAATTGTTCATATGAGACTGTTTTCACAGTTAATACAAAAAAGTCGATGGACTTTACCGGTCTGTATTCACAGGAAATGACACATGTCCTGCAACAAACGGGGTCTATAGACATGTAAATATTGGTGTAGGCCTCTATGTTGCAGTCAGCACGTTTCCATCTATCACATTAGCAAAAACATTTTTGACCTCCCCATTTTCACACAAAAGTCAAATTTCACACTGAGATGCTTTAAAAAAATTGATTGATTTGTTCCTGGGGCTGTTTCACCACCGCCCACAATTAGTTTGAAATTTTTCCCCTCTGCATTGCATTGTGGGATAATAGTGTTCGGCGACAGCGTTTTTTCAATCTGCATACTGACCACTTTGACTTGATGTTGTCACAACGCACTACAACTCAAAACCTGCTCAGAACTTGTAGTGCTGTATGTAACCGGGACACAGCTAACATGTCTCACAGGAGTTCTGCAGTTCTGGTTTCAGTCTCTTAATCTCAGCTGATGTTTCTCTCCTTCAGTATTCTCTACAAGACCAAGCTGCCCTTCATCGTCGTCATGAACAAGGTGAGGTCACTTCCTGTCCGCTGTGTGACTTGTTTTGAGATTTTAACATGGAGATGTTGATGACTTGTTGACTCATTGTTGAGTTGTTTATATTTTATCTTGTGTTGAGCTATTTCTCTCTTGTTGACTTGTTGTTGTTGTTTGTGCAGACTGACATTATCGACCACAGCTTTGCAGTGGAGTGGATGCAGGACTTTGAGGTTTTCCAGGACGCTCTGAACCAGGAAACTTCGTATGTCAGCAACCTGACACGCTCCTTGAGTCTGGTGCTGGACGAGTTCTACACCAACCTGAGGGTGAGAGGACGAGCACAGGCCAGGAGACTGTACCAAGAAAGATGTAAAACAAGACAACATGAGCATGTTCAACAGTCAGTANGCGACAGCGTTTTTTCAATCTGCATACTGACCACTTTGACTTGATGTTGTCACAACGCACTACAACTCAAAACCTGCTCAGAACTTGTAGTGCTGTATGTAACCGGGACACAGCTAACATGTCTCACAGGAGTTCTGCAGTTCTGGTTTCAGTCTCTTAATCTCAGCTGATGTTTCTCTCCTTCAGTATTCTCTACAAGACCAAGCTGCCCTTCATCGTCGTCATGAACAAGGTGAGGTCACTTCCTGTCCGCTGTGTGACTTGTTTTGAGATTTTAACATGGAGATGTTGATGACTTGTTGACTCATTGTTGAGTTGTTTATATTTTATCTTGTGTTGAGCTATTTCTCTCTTGTTGACTTGTTGTTGTTGTTTGTGCAGACTGACATTATCGACCACAGCTTTGCAGTGGAGTGGATGCAGGACTTTGAGGTTTTCCAGGACGCTCTGAACCAGGAAACTTCGTATGTCAGCAACCTGACACGCTCCTTGAGTCTGGTGCTGGACGAGTTCTACACCAACCTGAGGGTGAGAGGACGAGCACAGGCCAGGAGACTGTACCAAGAAAGATGTAAAACAAGACAACATGAGCATGTTCAACAGTCAGTAGAACCCAGCAGGAGAATAAAACAGTCAGTAGAACCCAGCAGGACAATGAAACAGTCAGTAGAACCCAGCAGGAGAATAAAACAGTCAGTAGAACCCAGCAGGACAATGAAACAGTCAGTAGAACCCAGCAGGAGAATAAAACTGTCAGTAGAACCCAGCAGGAGAATAAAACAGTCAGTAGAACCCAGCAGGAGAATAAAACTGTCAGTAGAACCCAGCAGGAGAATAAAACAGTCAGTAGAAAGTAGAACCCAGTATTAAAGGTCGACCCCTCTTGTTGTCTCTGTGTCTGCAGGTGGTGGGCGTGTCCGCAGTGACAGGAAGCGGATTGGACGAGCTGTTCGTTCAGGTGGAAGATGCTGCTGAGGAGTATGAGAGGTGAGTCAGAAACAGAAACAGAAACTATTTTCCAACCTGTTTCACTCATTCATCACATCAGGTGGTTTTTCGTCACATTTCCGGTATGCAGGTACATTAACACAGCTACTCAACTGTGGTGTTTACACCTGATGGCGATTAATTGGAAAGTTACAGAAATCGGCATTTTGACTCTGTAACCAACCTAATTTTATTCATGCCGAGATGTTTGATAAAGTCACTCCTTCATACAGGCTGCCGTCCCTGTAATGCACCTGAAAGTACAACAACAAATGTAGTCATAAGAACACCACCAGAGTTTGCTGTGTGGGTTCATTTCATAAGTCAAGTCTGCATTGTACACCTACAGTACAGCATAAGGGGGGTAATTATGTGTGTCCGGTCTAACTCGGGTAGACAAAATGACTCGGGGGCGGGAGCAGATGAGAAAGAACAGGTACACAAAGACGATGTCATGTCGGTTGTGTGAGCACAGTTATCTCAGTTTTGTCTGTTGTGAGATGA
The DNA here is from genome assembly GCA_003416845.1 of Oplegnathus fasciatus. Classification (NCBI taxonomy): domain Eukaryota; kingdom Metazoa; phylum Chordata; class Actinopteri; order Centrarchiformes; family Oplegnathidae; genus Oplegnathus; species Oplegnathus fasciatus. The sequence goes on from NTHP01000442.1 coordinate 276,091, forward strand.
AGAAAGTTCAGGCACAGCCAATCATTTATGATAAAGAATCTATGGGACTGTAGTTGCTTGATGACAGAGCAAGACATATCGGGGTGTCGTCTACATAATTATGATAGTTGATGTTATTGTTTTGTATAACATGGCCTAATAGAAGCATGTAAATGTTAGATAGGAGAGGACCAAGGATTGAGCCTTGGGGAACTCCACACATTACGTTGGTCCACTCAGATGCATAATTACCAGTTCAGACCAAATAGTTCCTCTCCTTAAGATCTGACTTCAATCACTTTCGCACTGAGCCTGAGAGCCCAACCCAGTTTTCCAGTCTGTCCAGTAGTATTGAAATGGTCACCTGTGTAAAAGGCAGCACTCAGATCTACTAAGACTAGAACTGAAATCTTGCCTGAATTAGTTTCTAAACGAATATCATTCAGAACTTTAATGAGAGCTGCTTCAGTACTGTGAGTAAGAAACTAGATTTAAACTAATCATTTGAGGTTAAGAAGTTACTTAGTTGCTGGTAACTTTTACTAGTTTCGTCAAAGTTAGTGCTTACATATGAAATATCTGCGGTTAAGTCAGTATTGGTTCATTTGATAAACTGAACTCTTCCTCCTCCTTCCTCAGGGACTATCGACCTGAATATGAAAGACTCCGCAAACAGCTGGTGAGTGTGTTTGTGTGAGTTTTCTCTCTTTTTTTTTTCCTCTGTTTCAAAATCTCTGTCCTCACATGTCTCCATGTTTGAACTGACTTCCTGTCCATCAGGCGGAGGCTCAGAGCAAGAAGCAGCAGGAGCAGCTAGAGAGGCTCAGGAAGGACCTGGGAGCTGTCGACATGACGACCACACCTTCTACAGGTAGGCTGATATGGAAAAGAAAATAGTATTTATTGGTAATGCTTTATTTTACAGGTCTGTAATTTCCTGATACTTTCCTGGAAAAAACTATTATTTGGAAAAATTTGAAAGAGCTGCTTCAGTTAACCCCAAATATTTATTCTACATACATGTTGACTCTTAAGCTGTCTGTAAACTGATTTAACATGTTCAGCCGACCTGCTGTATTCACTCAAAGACTCTTTAGGTTTCACTAGCATAACTGGAATTAGTTAACTGGAAGTGAACTAATAATACACTGTCTCTATTTCAGTGTTCATTTGTTGACAACCTTTTTCCCCACTACAAAAACAGGAATAAAACAAATAAAAATCAAGTGCCAGAATTTATTGTCTATTTACCCTAAAATTAGTACCAAATTACGTATTTCTTTCCAGGAAGTTTCCCAGGAGATTATTAGGAAATTACAGACCTGTAAAATAAAGTGTTAACTATTTATTTTCACATCAGCAGCCCAATTCATAGACACAGTAATGGGCCGTTTAGAGCCCCACAGCCACCAGGAGCTTTCTTTACTTTATTACTTTATTATTTCACAGACTTAATAAAACAGATATAATTTACCTTTTTCGTACAAAGGAAACCGCACTGAACAGATATTTGTTTTACCAGGTTTATTTTCTTATGTAACGCTGATTTCAATTTGTTCATTTGAATAGTTCATTGTTATTTTGCACACTAAAGTTTTATTTTAACAGTTAATTTTAAGGGGTAAAAAAACATTTTTCATTAAATTGTATTTTTTGGCACATCATATTCCTAATGCTGCTAGGAGAGACCTCAGTGGGAGCTGAAGAAATAGTTTACTGTGTTAAAATTGTATCCTACAGATTTCAGACACCAGTGGTTACCGTGGTAACAGCAGGTTTAATACTACATGAAACACGTGTTGAGCAGCTACTTTGTCAGAAATCCACCGTGAGAGCAGCTGGTGTGTCTGTTTACAGTGCAGCCAAACAAACTCAGGTTGTTTTGATAAAGAAGTCAGTCAATAAAAATTACAACGTTCATCTGATTTCATGCTGCACACACAGCCAGAGAAGTTTAACTCATCCACTGACAACAACATCAACTAAATGACTGTTGGCTTGTTTTGTAGGCATCAGGGGCCTCATTTAAGACCGCTGCGTACGGACAAAACGGGAAAAGTTTGGGCAAAGTCGGGATCTGTAAAAACAAACTTGACGGGAGAATGTGCACACCTGTACGGAAACTCTGACCCATGTGAAATTGGTGGTGGTGGTGAATTGAAGCCAGATTGTAGAAATCGAATGTGACATTTTTTTCACACATTTAATTTCACTTCATATCACACGTTACTTATAGATCCACTTTATCATAAACATTCAAACAGTGTCATTTGTGCTGGTGAGCCAGAACTATTCTATAAGCACCTTTCAATTGTAAAAGACAGAAGCCAAATCTCAAATCACATTCCCTCAATATTTCATCAGCGCTGTCTCACCATCACTTTCTCCACCCCCGAGCACAGAGGACACGGCCAGACTGTATGCTACTGACACTCGTGGTCCGTTGTGGAGCAGCACAGCTGTTGAAATACCTGGATGATGTCAGGATGTGGCAGGTGGCAGAATTCAGGAAAGTCTGGCTCGCCTTTCCCCGATATGAAGAATATACTGAGTCCTTTTCACCTCAACCACGTTAACTAACTAACTGATGAAATGATCATCGGCGGTTGTAGAAATCCAAGATAACATCAAATAATTGCAGAACAGAGCGTCAGTAGTTTTCAATAATATCTTCTAACACCGTGCAGATATCACCAGGTAGGATTTTAGTTTTCAGATGTGTGTAAACTCGCTGCAGTGAACACGACTGTGCTTCACTGGAGACACGGCGGTGGCTGCCACGCACACTCTGCCTTCTCCAGTCACCTCACCAGTCACCTCACCAGGTACATCTTCACCACCTGCACATAAGCAATCAGCCTGACTGCTGAAAACATATAAATACTGCAGTGACACTCGTGTGTAATGCTGCCTGATGGATGGACGGCACTGCTGGAGGACTACGTGACGGAAGAATGAGGAGGGAACGAGTGTTCAGCAGGCTCATTTCTATGCATCAACATTCATGAGGAGCTTTGCTTTGACCATTTATGGTTGAATGTGTGACGACACCGGGAGGAGTACACAGGTGCACAACTCACCGCAGGTGTGTATTTATAATGAGAAGACTGCGTACAGGTGTGCGCCGCGCGGTTTTGTAGATCTGAACATTTTCTTGCATACGTAGATTGTGAGGTTTGTGAGTACGCAGTGTTTTAGGATGGAATCTACGCTGAGTTTTATAAATGAGGCCCCTCATCACACTCAGCCGTAACCTCGGTGACAAATACATTGTGTTTCCTGTGGCTGCTTCACAATAAAAGCCCCCTGTTTGTCCAGTTGAGGTGTTTTAATGTGAAGCAGCAGCAGCAGAAGGAAATGTTCGTTGCGCTGTATTTTATTGTTGTATTTTGCTGATTTGACTTCCTGTCCACAGAGGAAGTTGACATAGCCGGGCCCAGTGACCTCATCATGACACGTGGTAACCCTGACGAGGAGGAGGAGGAGGACAGCGACACGGACGACATCGACCACAGCGGTGAGAAGAGAAACCCATAAAAAACACACATATACACTGTAAAAAAACAAACCTCAGTGATTAAACTGTAGACAAAACAATTGAAATCTGAAGGAAATCTTTTCTTCATTTTTTTTTTCTAGCAACGGAGGAGAGCAAAGAGAGCGACGCATTTGGTAACTTCCTGACGGAGAGGAAGGAAGTGGTTCAGGTTCGAAACAAAAAGTGTGCGATGCCTGAAGGACCCTGACCTCTGACCTCTGCAACCTGACGTCTAACTCTGCCAGGAAGAAAAGACAGAGACAGAATGTCGGTGAGGTTTCCCTCTGTGGGATACAGACTATCACCTGGAAACAGATGCTGTGGAAGTGCCGTAGATTCTTCCTTCGGTGATATTTTTCCTCAGACGTTCAGATATGTGAGAAGAAACTCCATCTGAACTCTTTGAGCTGTCTGATCAGGTGACCGCTGACCCTGTGACCTCGCTCATTCAGTAAAGCCGATTGGCTGCTCCTCAGTGTCGCTCCTCCCCTTAAAAAAAGTCCTATTTTTATATCAGAAGACTCTTCTATTCAGCTTTTCTTGGGTTTCAGTACTGTTGACTTTTGTTTGTGAAAGCACTAAAAGGATTTATGATCTGCAAAATAAAAGTGAGCTTTTAGTTGAAATTGGTTTTAACTGAGACTTTTTGTGACATTTTCCACCATGAGACTCCAGCCGCTAAGTGTAGGTGTAACAGCTGTGTAGCTAACTGACAGAGCTAACATTAGCATGCTAATATCTGAGCTGTTTGGAGTAAAAGAGGTAATATGGAGTACGGTAGGCTTGTGCCAATTGGCGATCGGATCGTATATCGACGATTGAAGGGATGATCGACGATTGTTCTTTCCTACGCAGATATTAAGGCGATTTAACTAATTTACTATCAGAACCAAGATGTTATAAAATAATGTGTAGAATCTGCGCCCTGCTGTTCATTTAGAGATGTTTGTGGTGGAGCGGCTTGTCCGCCCACTGAGCCCCGATAATCAGCACGAGTGACGAGTGAATTTAAATCCTTCATTATAAACCAGTTTGCCGTCTCTTTTCCATCCATCTGACACCCTGCATCTCTGTCCTCCATATGTCTGCTCACCAAAACTTTGCTCTGCTCTCCATCAGAGTCGTTACCGTTCTGGATCTGATTTGGATTGTGATATTAAAGGTGTAGTCTACAATTCTAATCCAAAACAATTTTTGTCAAATCCAGTGAATATCTCCTCACGGTCCGCTAGCTTTCCGTTCTGTGTGCGCTGAAAAAACAGTCCGGTGTTCATCCACAGCCCTGACTCTGTAAACAGGAAACAAACAGAGAGACTCAGGTAGAGCCACCAACCCAGGTCGTCAAATACCGACACTTTAGCCACGTTTCCACTAAACACTTCAGTATAATATGCCACAACTCGTTCTCGTGCAGGACAAACTAATGCTGTGAGTTACTCGCGCNCTTTTATAAATCACCTCATAACCTGGAGATCACGAGTAACCACGATTGGACGATATGAAAAATAGAAACAACTAAATGAGTAACGTCAGTTAGCTTAGCATAACCAGATATTTCCCTCTGATTGATAAAGCTAACACCTACATTTACAAACATTTATCTTTCAGCCTCTAAAACTGTAGTTTTTGGAAGTTCTGCTAGCTTGTGATGCTACAGTGACTCCCTGTTTACATAGCTGATTGCTCCTGTTTGGACAGTGCTACAGATGTTTCCTAGCAACAGACTGACACATTACTAAAGTCTTAACTTGCTGGGACTTTTGTTAAAGTAACAATCTCGAAGATCTCTGTTCGTTCTCTTTGGCGGCACCTTTGGCGATAAGCAGTAATTGCAGGTGTTTTTTTGGACCTCACTTCCCAGAGATCCAAACAGTGTCGCCTGTGTGACGACCCAAAACAACGGTCCACATTTTAGGTGGAGTAGATTTTATATTTCTACACGTTAGCGGGACCTACCAGTCCAAGAAAAAGAGAGCCACATCTGTATCTCCCCTCAGTCCCGTTTCTTCTTTCAGTGCTCTCCACCTTGGCAAGGCAACGCCGATGCTAACTCTGGTTTTTCCTCGCTGACAGTCGCTTTGCGTTTTTGACTGTTTGCCTTCATCTGAACGTCGAACTGGCTTCTTTTTCTTTGGATTTGCACTTGTTTTAGAAGTTTCATTGTCTGTAGTCATCGATCTTTTCTTTGTTTGTTCGGCCATGGTAACAGAGACCAGAAAAAACAGCACGCCGATTCACACACAAGTTAGTTGAAGAGCGACTCTGTTGTGTTAGCTCCGCCTACCCTCTCTGGCGGACCAACCACTGTTGAGTGATGGAAAACTGTCTGCTGCTTGTGGTTTTTCCCGGGAATGTCAGCACAGACACCGAGTTTGTAATACTGCAGGTGCTGCAGGCTTTCATCTGTGGGCCACAGGCTCAGTCACCATTGTGTTGCCTCATTCGGTGATAGATAGTGACTTAACAGACATTTATTTAAATGAAAATCTTCGAGATTATAACTTTAAGTTTTAATGGTGCAACCTGATTTAGTAAATCACCAGTTTAAACTAGTCAGTAGTTACTGAGAACTGAGCAAAGACTTCACGTTCAGACTGAAGCACTCATGAGGATCTGTTGCTCTAAAATTCAAGAAATTAAAGAGGTTACATTAAAAAAGCTTCATACAGCATATACATAACAATACCTCAGGGAATCGTGCAAATATTTATTCAAAAGAAGTTCAGTAGTGCAACTCCTGCAGCCATGATGTGTGAACTCAGTGTCCAGTTTATTAGGTACAGCTCACTAAAACTAAGTCTGTCTAATCCAGCAGCCCTGCAGTAAATCCTCCTTCATGAAGGTTGTAATGTTCAGTTTGTGTTGATCGTTTTGGAGGATGTAGTTTGTGCTGGTTAAATGACAGAAACTTCTCTCTGAGTGGAAGAAGATAAACTCCCACACACTGTTCACTTTATTAATTGTACCATGTTTTGATCAGAGCATCAACAGTTGTTTGCTTTGTTCTGATGGCATTGATGAGTGTGGCATTGATCTGTCTCTGCTCCTGACAGAAGCCGGTTGTGTTTGAGCGGCTCTCTGTTTGTCTTCATTCATGTCTGAGCTCTGTGAATGGATTCAGATCCTCCGCCTGCCGACCATCTGCCAACACTCTGCCACCACGCTCTGTTCTGTCGCCTACACGCTCGCTGAAATCCGGCAGCGTGGTCGGACTAAAGAGCAGCTGAGTCACTTTCCACTCGCTTCTTTCAAAAGCACTAAGTACTTTTATTCAAGTACTGTACTTAAGTACAAATCTGAGGTACTTGTATTTTCTTTTCATGCCACTTTCTACTTTCTACTCCACCACATCTCAGGGAAATATTGTACTTTTCACTTAACTACATTTATCTGACAGCTTTAATTACTAGTTACTTTTTTTACACACAAAACATATAAAGAGTTTATAAAATCTGATGTTTTGTTATAAATGAATCAAAATGAATCAGAAACTATTCTTCTTCTGTTGAAGT
>NTHP01000442.1:289201-303085 GCA_003416845.1 Oplegnathus fasciatus
TCTATACTGATCTACTCTACTCTATTGTAAACAGCTCTGTCCTGTAGAAACAAAGCTTCATGCAGCTCTTCAAAAAAACATTATTCTGCAGATGTGTTTCTGCTGAATCCTGATTTGACTTTAAAGCCACACACACACACACACACACACACACACACACACACACACACACACACACCCTGATAGTGTGGCTCTGAGAGCTCTCAGCTGATTGGCTGCAGGTGACATCATCAGTTGGGATGTGGAGGTTTCTCTCTCTCCTTGTTGCTGCAGCCCCTCTCTCTCTCACACACACACACACACACACACACACACACACACACACACACAAACCTGATGCATTGCAGTAACCTAAATTCCACCCAGAACTCACAAACAGCTGCTCAGCATCCAGTCTCCACTCTGAATGTGTGAAACTGAAACTGGTCCTCGCAAAGATAGAAGAACAAGAACACACACGCGCACACTGCAGCTGCATTACATCATCTGGTTCAGTGTGTGAGAACACTGTGTTCTGCTCTGGTGCATGATGGGAACTGTAGTTACGTTCTTCACATAGAGGCGTTCAGCTTTAATGAAGGCGGAGTCAGACACTAAAACTAAGGTCAGAGGTCACATGACAGCTGCAGCAGTTTATTTTTGAATCCACAGGTAGTTTAAATGTTTGTTTTAGGTCTCGGGGATTTATACACACGAGAAACGCCGTCAGTCAACAAGAAAACGATGCAGCACGCCAACCTTCTGGCATCTGCCCTCTCATAGGCTCATATTGGATAAGACACGCCCTGTAGAAGCTGGGCATCCAATAAAAACACAAATGACAACCTGTGACTGTGACTATTCACTGATTGGATCTATAAGGTTAGTTCATTTATACTTCAGGAACCTGACAAAACTCCTGTGGGCGTCTGATGAAAACTCTGTAACAGTTTTTACCACATTTAGAGAACACACACAGATAAACTCTTCACCCACAGGTGGCGCTACGGTAACATGAGACATTTAAATGGACATAACTTCGGCCTCACTTTAAATCTGCACAGTTAACTGTCTCACAAATATATATTCTCCAAAAAGAACGATTATCAGTTACTTTTATTAGTAAGACGTCAAAGTGAAGGTTGTCTCGTGCACAACTGGGAGACAGGTTGCACAGGAAGGGCCGAAATTTGGGACCTGAGTGAAAAACCCAAACGTGATCTGCAGAGATACATTTTCTAAAATACAGAGAGAGACTGACTTTAGGTCTCGATTACCAGGAATCATCAGTCGTGCAATAAAAGGTAGATAAATAAATAATAAAAGTCCTGCACGCTGACAGCACGGAGGCATTAATGAATTCACCTCCTTCTCTCTGCCGTTAACAGAGTACGTGTGTGTGAGAGTGCTCTCTCAGTGTTTGATGCGTTTGAATGAAAAGCGACAGACAGTCGAGTTTGGCTGTCAAGCAGAGCAACAGATGGAGGCGTTAACACACAAACACAGATCTGTGTGTGTGTGTGGTGAGTGTCTCTGCCAGGATGAGTAACAGTTCATTGTCAGCCTTTAAATTTAGCACTGACATTTCCTCAGAAGCACATCGACCCAACAAACCAGATCCAACCAGACCTGAACCAGTTCTCATTTTTCACCAAGTTTTACTGTGTTTTATTTTCATAATTGTTTGATTCTATTTTAAATCAGATGGAAGGTCTATGTGTGTTCTCTGAAACCTGAAATGTGTCTTTCCTACTACTGTGCATTACCTCACAGGGGTCAAAGGTGAGCCACAGTGCACGACCACCTGTCTGTTAAACATCATCAACAACATCCTGAGTCTCCTGAGAGCATCAGCTGATCACATCTTCTGCTTTTTTCTGTCTTTTAATTAAATATTTCATCAAAAATGCTCTAACAGGACACTTTTCTTTTACATAATGTGACTTAACTGTAAATAAACTGTATGTGATAACGTGGAGCACAGTGTTGTGGATTAATAATAATAAACTTCATTTTTGGGACAATACAAGAGTAAAATGCAACACAAAGTACTTTGCATAAAAGTAAATGACAAAAAAAACACAAGCAATCGTGACTTTGTAGGAACGATGCCTGTGCAGCTCCACGTGGAGACAAGTCTGGTTGTGTTTTTTGACGTTAGTGTTACAGTTCAGTCGGGGAGATGCTACTGTTTCCTTTTCATGGGATTTTTATAAAGGTGTATATATATATATATACTGTATATATGTATATACTGTAAGCACAGTATATGCTGTATACTGGTAGAAGCCTTTTGGTTGTCTGTCTGATTGCTGTACTAAATTAAACATTTTTATCTGTATTTAATTTTCAAAAGGTGTTTATCCTGAATCTGCTTTCTCTGATGTGTCTTTACAAAACATGATCTCATCAGTCAGGTTTGATTGATCAGCTGATCAGTAACTGATAAATTTCTCTGTGAGCTTAAACTCAGAATTATCCAGTAAAATCGTTCTGATTCTGATGGAGAGCTTTCTATCGATGATCAGGAGGATTCCTCTGAAATAAACCTCCACTGCTCCGAACCCCGTCCTCCTCCTCCTCCTCCTCCTCCTCCTCCTCCCCCCTCTGCCCTGCTGGACCAATCACAGCTCAGTATCCCTGCCAGCCAATCAGATCACTCCTGGGTGATGTCATGCAGCAGGCTGCTGTTTGGTGCTGATGCTGCTGAGCTGCAGATCTTCAGTCTGAACAGAGAGACCGAGCATCACTGCAGGGTGAGTACACACTGCGCGCACACACACATTTACATTCACATGTTTCATGTATTTGTGATTATTTGATGTTATTCTTTAGCTTTCTGCATGTTTGCAGCTCAGGCGGCTTCTTTCAAACAGAAATGTGAAGAGATGAAAGCAGGTTTCACTCATCACATTCTTCTTCTGCAGTTTCTGTTCATCATTTCGATCTTTTCTTTGTTTCTGTCGCTGCAGCGTTGTTTCCTGCATCTTTTCTTTTTTGTTCTTTGTCTTTGTGATTAGTTTAGCGTTTGAGCTGCATGCTCCACTCGCTCTTCTCTGCGGAGGGTGATGCGCTTACTGGCAACAATGACATCATCCCTTAGTCCCTGCACACACACACACACACACACACACACACACACACACCGCACACACACAAACACACAAGTTTTAACATTGTGTTTGCATTACTTAAAGGATGATTGATTAAAAAATAGGTGCAATTTTGACAGATTCATATTTTTTAGTCTTTTTCTGCAGAAAAGCTGCAAATGTGATATCTGGTATATATATATATATTTCTCTGAAGTGAAGATTTGCTGCTTTTCTCTGTTTGTGATCTGAGTCTCTTTGTGTTTGTTGTTCAGACTGAAGAAACAGTTTAATGAATCAGTTTGTATTTTGGACATGGACGTTTGGTTTTATTTTGGACATTGCAGAGATTAAACCGGAGAATGTGATTGGTAGATGAATAGATAATAGAAAATCATCTTAAGCTGCAGCTCCAGTGTTTGTGCACATCAACAGACGGGGTTAGTTTTATTTTAAGTTAACGTTTCATTTCATGCACTAAATGAGAAACTGTGAGGAAAAAGCTGCTGCTGTTGTTTGTGCAGCAGCTGGATGATCTGTAACATCAGGAGGCTGATTCATGAACTGAGTCTCTGAGATGAAACTCCTGCGTGTCGTGTCTCTGTGTTTGCTGCTGATTCAGTTTTCACACATTGGATGAATTATTTCAATCTCCTGAAGTGACAGCTGCTGAATCAAAAACAGCAAAGACTCATATTAATACGAATGACTCAACAAGCCGGCAAAATCTGACCTTTAAATCCAAATGCTATGAGATATTCTTAGTCTCTGAAATGTGGGCTGTGCATAAACTTCTGTGTCACATAAATAAATTTTTTATCATTGTTTAAAATAAAATCTAAAAGGTCAGACTGCAAACTTTGGATTTATCAGGGAGCTGCAGATAAAACAGGCAAAATGACAAAATGATGCATTAAAGCTAAAAACTGATGATGTCTCTCTCTGGTAAACAAATGCCAAAACAAGTTTTGGCCTTCAGAAGGTTCAGATCTGATGTTTAGGAGGCAAACAGAACTCATTCACTCAGTTTCTTCTCTTTCTTCCACGTTTTTCTTTCATATTTTAGTCCTGAACTGTTTGATATATTCCCTCTTTGTTTCATTTAGTTTCTCTTTTTTCAGTTTTCTAAACAGACTCAGGCATAAGCTGACTGGGGACTTTTGTTCCCTGAGTTTAGCTTGAGAGGCGGACTTTCTTCTAAGGTTCTCTTCTCAAACTCCCGTGGGAGATGCTTAAGTGTGTCATTGTCTAGGCTTTAGTAAAGTAATCCTAAAGCTCAGCTCAGTGTTTCTTCTTCAGGTTACCCTTGACACTAACACTACTAAACTGATTCTACTGGATGTACTTTAATCTGACTCCTCTGTCTCCCTGTATCTCCTCAGGAACAGGCTCTACCTCACCACAGTGTCTTTGACAGAAAACAACAGCAGCAGCAGAATGACTCTAGCAGGTAAAACTTCATGATTATTAATTTTCTGACTGATTCTATGGTGGAGTTTTGTCAGATGTGTGACGTGTTGTTTCACTTGACTGAATCTGTACAGATTTGTTGCTCAGCTGCAGTTTTTCTTTTTTCTCTCTCTCTCTCTGAATGTTCCAGCATACAGGGAGAAGATGCGAGAGCTCCCCCTGGTGTCTCTCTTCTGCTCCTGCATCCTTCCTGCACCCAGAGACACCACAGCCGACAAGAAGGAAGGTCAGCAACACTAATACTGTGGTTCTGGGGGGGGGGCTGATGTGAGAAGGTGTAACTCATAACATTATTAATTCCTGCATTATAGAACCATGTTAATAGTTCCACCTAATACAAGCCAAAAAGTGCTCTGCTGTTGGCAGGTGATCATGATTCAGGTTAGCAGGATTTATTCAGAGAGATAACCAACATATGAAGTAGAAGAGAAACAGAGTTCTGACAAATAAAATGAAAAATAAAACAGGTGATGGTGATTGATCAAACATGTCAGTCAAAACCAAAAAAATCATTATTTTGTGTTCAGCTTCACTGCCAGTACAGCAGGGAAGCCTTTTGTGTGTGAAAACAAAGTCAAAGTTTAAATGAGATTTTTCGTTTGAACAACAGAAAAATGTGTAAATAGAAAGATAAAGTTCATGTTCTTCATAATATTATTTCAATAAAATGAAACTTTTGTTTGTAGTTTTCCCAATATTGTTGCCAGTTGATAAAGATACAATCAATTGACGTTATTAACTGAATAAACATGAACCAGATCTTCATGATCCTCAGAATACAAATCCTACTGACAGCCTATCCCAGCATGCATTGGGTGAGAAGGAGGGTACACTAGTCTATCAGTATCTACAGTAATATCTCCATTTCACCTACCCTGCTTGTTTTCGGACCGCATGTGGGAGGAAACTGGAGCACCCAGAGCAACCCCACACAGACATTATTCAAATAATCAAAACCATTGTTTGTTTCCTGCTGCAGAAGAAATCTCTGTCAGTTTATGGTCATTTCATGGTCTCGTGCTCTTCTTGCAGCAGGTGTGGTGGACTTGAACCTGTGCAACATCCGGGACATGGAGGTGATTGAGCTGAGCAAGCGGACGAGTGGCCAGGCCTTCGAGGTCATCCTGAAGCCGCCCACCTTTGACGGCGGCCCCGAGCTGAGGGCGACCACGCCGCCTCGCCAGAAACCCTCGCTGGAAGAGATCCAGAAGAAACTGGACGCCGCCCAGGAGAGGAGGAAGGTATGTGGAGTGTTCAGGGTGGATTTTAAGAAAATTAGGACAACAGGAGTCAACAGATTTTTAATAGGTTATTGTTAGGTCACACTAGTTGACGATGGCAAATTAAAATATTGACCTGATGATGGCGCTAGATAAAAAGTCAGAGAATCACCAAAGTCAGTAGGATTCATTCTCCGGGGACCACGAATGTCTGAACAAAATATCATGACAATCCATCCAGTAGTGGTTGAGATATTTCAGTCTGAACCAAAGTGGTGGACAGACCAACCCACTGGCGAATAAAGAGTGGCCCCATAATCGATCCCTGAGGAACCCCACAAGTTATTTTACCGCGATATGAGTGATGATTATTTATTGAGACAATAAACTTTTAAAGTATTCTCTTTATTCTCTTAAGCACTCCCTTTTAGGCAGATTTCTGATTGTCCACATTAAGTCTGCCACCTGGTTTGATTGGAGAAGGTATTTTGATTTTTGATTGGCATTCAAATCGACCAAACAGAGGGCACAGTTGCTTTGATGCAACATTGTGCAGTGGTCAATTCAGAAATTATGCTACCAGAAAATAAGAACACTAAGGAACTAGTGTTTACGCTCAACAGACTCACAGTGACGCAGTGAAATGGCCTCTGTTCCGTAAAATCGGACAAAAAAGACAGGGATTGTGTTGGAAAAGCAGAACCGAAAACATGCACACACAGGTAAAAGCTCACTGTGAATCCTCCCTCTGTCTCCCTCTAGTGTCAGGAGGCGGAGCTGCTGAAGCACCTGGCCGAGAGGAGGGAGCACGAGCGTGAAGTCGCTCAGAAAGCTCTGACCAAAGAGCGTCAGGAGCACCGCGCCGACGCCGTCAAGGAGCAGCGGCAGATGCACCTGAACGCCTCACAGGAGCGGCTGCAGGAGGAGGTGAGGACGCAGGTCTTATTGTCAGTTTTCGCTCTCATTTACTGAGACGATTCAGATTCTGTGTCATGGAGATGAATCACTAACGGGAGTTTGTGATGTTTGTGTTTGTGTCTTTCAGGACAAACACAGTGTGGAGGTGAGGGGAGCTGGAGGAGGAGGAGGGGATTCTGGGTAGACAAAATATGAAGACAGTGGTGCGATGACAAATATACAGAATATATACCTGTGCATTTTGGGAAATACGCCTGTTTACTATGTTTACCTGTTACTGCAGAGAGTGTTCGGATCAATCTCATGTCTCTGTGTTCAGTTCAGAGCTGGACTCAGGACGTGGTTAGCTTAGCTTAGCATAAAGATTGGAAACAGGGGGGGGACAGCTAGCCTAGCTCTGTCCAAAGTACGAAAATACACCTACCAACGCTAGTCTTTATGCTAAGCTAAGCTAATCACGTCCTGACAACAGCTCTGTACTTAACACACAGACACGAGATTTGTATCGATCTTCTCATCTAAATCTTGGCAAGAAAAAGAATAAGGGTATTTCCCAAAATGTCAAACTATTCATTTAAGTAACTCTTCATTTAATTTAGTCCTTAGTAACACAAACTCTTGTGGTTTTGGCACTGTTTGCTCCACAGTGAATTTGAGAATTCTCAATTTACCTTCAAATAAGAAACGATAAGAATTAAAGTACACTATGTGGCCAAAAGTAGGTGGACGCCTGTGGACATTGCAGCCATATCTCATAGCTGAAGACGTGATTGTGACACCGTGTTCATTGATGTGCTGCTCTAACAGCCTCCACTCTTCTGGTTTCAGTCTTTCCATCAGATTATGAACTGCTGCAGGGATTTGCTCTGATTTGAAACAGTAAAGGGTTTTCCCCAAACTGTTGCTGCCACGTTGGAAGCGTATTATTGTCTAAAATATCATTGTATGCTGTAACACTAAGATTTCCCTTCATTGGAACTAAGCCGCTCAAACCAGGAAAAACGCATGTGCTCCACATGCTTTTGGCCATATAGTGTATAATTTTTCTCTTTCCACTGAGTTATCCTGAAAGAAGTACTAAATTGTCATTGGTGAGCTTTTAACCATTAAAACCATTTCAGCATTATCCACATAAAGTGTAGTCTCAACTTCTTCTGTGAAGAGCTTTGTTGAAATTCACGCTGAAAGTTGCTTTTTCCACTGCAAATCTCAATCTGAAAACTCCCACTAACTAAACATAATAAACATAATTTATAAATAACTGAATCAAGAAAAATTCTGGTTCTCCTGTGTGTATGAATTAGCATGCGTTATCAATGTGCTAACTTCGCCCCCTTTCGTCTGCTTCCAGGTGTCTTGATGGCCTGATCACAACACAAGCTGAACTTTATTTGGAAGCCATTTTGGAGGGCTGCTGAGCTGACGATTGATGTGCCGGCAACCCGGCGCTGCTCCGACTGGGAGACAAACAGGAAGAGACTCTGAAAAGAGTGAGAATAGAAGAAAAAGAGGACTGAGGGCGAGTCCGAAGGCTCGACTTCCTCTGTACAACCGGGACTCTTCTTAACGAGATAAACTCTTTATAACGAGGAAAATCTTCTGAAACGGAAGGACGCTGCAGATTCAGTCATCATTAGATGGTTCACGGGGTTTTACTGTGCTTTGTTGCCATGCCAACGGTGCCAATGTGTTCATGTGTGTGTGATTGTGTACATATCAAGGATTCAACGTCTTTACAAGTCTGAAAAGTTGTACCCAACCCAAACAAACCTGAAATAGACCTAACCTCTTCTACTTCTGCGTCTAAGTGATCCCCCACAGAAAAACATGGACTGGACTTCCTCTGCCTGAGGAAGAGAGTTGAACATGGCGGAGGACTCTCTGCTGTCTGGACATACAAACAGCTCCATCTGCTGGACAGTTTAGATCAGTACATTTACTGTGAAACAGTACGACAACAAGAAAGGTTGGGTCAGTTACACATGGCTCTTTAGGGGCATCTAGTGGCAGCTGTAGGAAAGTACAGTAAAGTCAGCAAATGTGCCTCGTTCTCACAGGACTGTAGAGAAGACCACTTAAGGACAGTCAAAGACGAGTCCAAGTACCAGGAAAGGCAAAACAAAGATAACTGACGAAGACGGTTAGATTAGTGTCTGAGACTGAGACAAGTCCAAGTCAAAATGATGACGTAGATGAGTGTCAAATCAACCGCAAGACCGAGAAGAGTGTGAGTCAAAACACCCATGAGACCCTGAACAATTTCGGTGGAAAACACCCACCAAACCAAGACCAGCTCGGGTCAAAACACTCACTTAAACAAGCCCGAGTCAGAGCACCCAACAGACAAGAAAACACCCACAAAACAAAGACAAATCTGAGTTTGTAAACTCACAAGATCGAGTCAAAACTCAGATGACACAAAGACGAGTTCAAGTTAAAACACCCACAAGGCCGAGACGAGTCCGAGTCACAACACGAGTAACAAAAAGAAACAAAAACAGATTAGACTTGAGTACTACAGCCCTGCTTTCGCAGCCCCCAAATTTTATTCTTCAGATTCGAGATTTGGATTCATCTCATATTTCTGATTATCACGACAGTCTATTAAAATTAGCATGCTAGAATTTGTGCTCCCATTTGAAGCTGCATTTCTGTATTTCCTCCCTGTGTCGGATGAGAAGACGAGGCCCGATGAGAGCTGGATGTTTGTAAGATGTTCGCGAATGAGACATCATCAACAAACACCTGGGTAGCTCATGTGGCTAACATTAGCCATATCACAGGAAACTTACCTGTCCAACAACCATCATACCAACCCCCCTGCTGACATGAATGAATTTTACTGATGAATAACTGATAATCGATTGTGTACATTGTTTACAGCTGCAGTGGTGTGTTTGTGTGTGTGTGTCAGTCTGTTTCCCTGGCAACATCCATGTAAAGGAGTCAGGATGAGATGATGATGATGATGACGACGACAACAATGTACAGAAATCACATTATATTTTAAATTCAAGAATAAAACAATGACACTTTACTTCTTTGTTCAGTTTTTTTATTGAGTCACCACACTGAACTATAAATACATTAATATAACCAATAAATACCTACTGAAGATCGTAAGACTTAAATAAAATGAAATTTAAATAAACTAAAACCATAAATAGAACATAATATATGAAACACATCCAATAATAATCTGTTTGCATTTAAACATCAGTGTAGTTGTTTAGTTTTTTAAAAAAATTAAATAAAATATTGAAAACAATAAAAAGAAGAAAAAGACAGATGAATGACAGAGCACCATGAAGGCGACAAACATAAACATTGAATGATTAGTTATAAATGATCTGATAATTTTTGAGATGCGAATAATTCTAACTTACAATGTGTCCTTATTTAAATTGACTAAGTTATAATATACTAAGTCATATTTTTGGTATGATGTCTTAAGTATGAGACTCTTGACTCTTCTGATTCCAGTAATATCATCCGTCAGATAAATCAAAGTTATTGTCACTCTTACATCAAATGCTCATCTTTTGTTCATTATGGCTCTCTCCTCCAAAATAAAATCCCATCGCAGGCATTTTGGTGTTACCTTTAATACCAAGCTTAATTTTGATGTGATTCTGTCGGTCATGCTTCCTGTTGCTTCGTTGTAACATTTTCAAAATTTCGATCTGTTTAATCTGCAAAGCACATGAAAACATCCCGATTAGATTACAGCAAACTTCAGCTGGTTCTGAATGCAGCAGCAAGTCTCCTTTGTTAAATTATATTATTTATTTTATCTTCCACTCTGATTTATGCATTTTGGTTTTACATCTGTTGAAAAGCACTCTGTAAATTGTTTTTGTTGTGTTATATAAATTAAGTTATTATTAATATGTTAAGATACTTATATATTATAATATTTGAATTGAGCTATTATAACTATGAGATTCTGTCTCTTAATTCTGACATATAAATTCATAATAAGGAGAAAGGAAGTCGTTTCTACGTATAACTTTTTTTTTCTGCCCATACTGGTCCTCCACTTCTGTTTATGTCAGACTGACCCAGGAGCCGGTCTGGTCTCTGCTGGTCTTCATTGTTGGTGATGTACGATGGGTCGGACGCAGGTGCAGCCAACAGCAATGAGGCGGGACTCCAGACGATAGTGGTAGCTGTCCCCCGCCCCCGTTGACCTGACCCGGCGCAGCAGCTGCACCTGGTGCATGATGGGTCTAGACTCCAGGCTCAGGTCCTCCTGGCCCTCAGAGTCCAGACAGCCACTCAGCAAACAATGAGCCTCCGACAGCGTCGGAGGGAACAGAGAGTCATCATAGGTGACGCTGAAGACGGAGAGAGAGGAGGGACAACAAACTATAAATATCATTTCATCTTTAAATCCTACGATTAAAGGACCATACCGCTGTTTTCTTTATGTTAGCTCATGAAATCCTTTATGAGAGGTGGCGTGGTTTCCTATGTGTGTGTGTGTTTTTAGGGTGTGTGTGTTCCCTTACTTGTTTGTCCATGGGGAGATGGAGGCGCTGTCCAGCGGCCTGAAGGTTCTGGTAGAAACAAAAGCGTTGTGGTTAAGCTGCAGGGGGACCATTTCTACCGTCGCACCATCAGAGGTCCTCTTGTGTGTTTTCGTGAGTGAGCGTTTCGATTGGTCGCCTGCTTTCGGCATGGCTGCCGCCTCCATCATCATCATCATCATCATCATCATCATCGCCACCACACAGGCAGTCTGAGGAAGAGGAGGAGAAATTAACCTTCAGACGCAGTTTTTTGTTCTTTTACTTTTTCATCTATAAGAAATAAATTATATTCTCACATTTCCACTCTTATGATGATCTTCATCAGAAAAGTCAGTAAAATTAAAATTAAAATGATGCAGAGGTGAAGGTGCTTAATAAAGGAAATATACTGTAATTATGAATAAAATCATTAAAATGACAAAAGTTTTTTGCAACTTGAAATTCAAGCACAAAAAAATCAAATAATTATTCAATAATTTAACAATTCATTTCACGTTTGGTTGGTTCATTTATACATTTTAATCTTCCTATTAATGTAATCATCTATTTCAGAATGTCTTATTTATTTAAGACTGAACACTTTGGGCCTCCATACAACTTCATTATTTGGCGGTAACAGATTTCTGGCCTTTAAAACTCCAAATCTCCTGAACTCAGAATGATTTGCACAGAAATCAAAGCTCTCTTACCGTCACTTTGGAGGAGTTTGATGTTGAAAACATGCTGACAGTCTGGACTCTTAGGTTTTGAGTCTTTGGTCCTCGTTGTCCTTTTTGGTTCTTATTCAGATCTGGATTTTAGCGGATCTCAGGCTTCACTGTGTCCTGGGGTCCTCAGGCTCTGCTGGATGTTCAGGTCAGAAGCTGTAACCTGAAGTTCAGATGGTATTCACTGACGTACAGAGCTGAACTGTGTCTGTGGAGCTGCAGGTGGTCGTCTTCTGCTTTGCTGGAGTTCTGCCGGACATCGGGTGAAGCTCTGACATTTATCCTGATCAGGGCGTCAGCGCTGCTGTCGGACTTCCTCTGATGATGTCACCATCTGTCTTTCTTTCTCTATCTGTGTGTCTTTGATCCTCCTCTCTAACCCACACAGATTGCATGACGAGGCCTGATGATCGACCCACTTTCAAAGTCGATTGAGGTAAAATGTCTCTGCACACAAAAGTTGCAACAGATTTTCTAGGTCATCTTATCCTCTACAGCTGAAGTCTGCACCTTAAAACATCACGTTGCAGAAATGTACTTCATCATTGGGAAACTTTGTCGGGAAACGTTCTTTGACAACTCTGCTCGACAGGATCGTCCTCAGACTTTGGGGTACTTTTGGTCTGGATCTTAATGCCACATCATACAGTGATATTTTAGACAACAGTGTTCTTCAGCTTTGTGTCAACACATTGTGTCTCTTTCCTGATTCAACATGACCATGTCCCCGTGCACAAAGCAGCTCCATAAAGAAATGGTTTTCCCAGTTTATTGTGGAACAACTTGACTGTCCTGTATAGAGCGCTGACCTCAATCCCATCCAGAACCTTTGGAATGAACTCCGACTGTGAGCCAGACCTGATCACCAACATCAGTGTTGGACCTCACTGATGTTCTGGTGTCTGAATGGGAACAAATCCCTGCAGCAGGTTCAACATCTGGAGGAAAGACTGAAACCAGATGTCACAATCACATGTTACAGTATCACATACAGTACGGAGGGAGTGTTCAGCTGTCCACATAGTTAGGGCCGCTTTTGGTATAATGTATTTAAATTCATGTTGCTTGTTATTTGAAGGTAAATTGAGAATTCTCGAGTTCATATTAGAGCGAACCATGTGAGGATTTCTGAGTGGAGACTCATTTTTTATCAGGTTTATCATCTCACTCCTGTAACACCGTCAGACTCACGATGGACCGTTTTTTAAAAAAGATCACAATCGATGCAGCAGAACCAGAGACATCGTCTTTTTTATTCCACACATTCTTCTTCCTCATCAAAACCTGGTGCCTTCATTACCCACAAGGCAACTGAAACGCCAACAGTTGTGTGTGAGGGTTAGGGTGTGTGAGGTTGTGGTGTGTTACACTAGTAGCAGCTAATGTAGCCTGCAGCAGAGATGAGGAGCTGCAGAGGTCTGGACAGATTTTTGTAATTTTCAGACTTGAGGACATTTATCAGACTTCACACAGTTGGAGACACTGAAGGCTTTATACTACTTTAAAACATGCAGTAGAACTCCCCAAACACGTGCTGGGGTGGAGTTCCCCTCTAAGTAAAACACCATATTCATGTGATGATTTTTTTCAATTGTTTATGTGCAGTTTACTTGCATCAATGCTGGGAAATAGGACTGGTATCCTCACACGACTGCAAGTCAACTACAACGCTACAACGCTTTAGGTTTGTGGTCATACATGACTGCAGGAAAGGTGTCTATAGTAGTGATGAACCAGAGAGTTATCAGCTGAATCTGCAGCTCCCTGCGGCTTTATCTAGCTTTGGAGTTTCAGCTCATTGTTTTTCTGTCTGGCCATAATGTTACTATTCTGGTTCACTCTCAGCGCTCTCATAGTGTCGTTTTCAGAATAAAAGCTGTAAAAAGCCACTGTACACGACCTGCTCAGCAGCAAACAGCAGACAGACTCAGTTAGAGAGCAGCTGGTGAACATAGTGGAGCATTTA
>NTHP01000442.1:303249-308249 GCA_003416845.1 Oplegnathus fasciatus
AGCAGCTGGTGAACATAGTGGAGCATTTAGCAGCTAAAGAGACAGATATTTCCCTCAGGAGGTGGTGGAGACCAAACACAGAGCTAACAGAGAGAGAATACTGGACTCACATTCATCAGCTGACACAAACACGACTCCACGTGAAGCATCATGTTGCTATTTGCCGACAAGTTCATGATTTCAACTTAAAAGGTGATGATATGTCAATGTTGTGTTCACTGCCTGCAAGTGGACAAAAAAATCTGTTATTGCAGGTTTAAAGTAATTTATTTTTGCATTTTCTTTCTCAAATATATATGCCTTGTAGAATAAAAAAAAATAATTTTAATTTCACAGAAGTTGTGAAGAGATCATTTGAAATGAACACGAGCTGGAAAGTGTCACGTCATGATCTCACGTAACGTCAAATTCGGCATCACAGTTGCTTTAATGTCTGATGCAACAGGAGAAACTTCCCAACATGACAATATTGTGGTCATGTTCTGTGGCCCCTGGTCACCCGGGGCCCCTGAATGACTCAGTGTCATGCCCTCTTTCTTCACCTCTGTTGGAGTTTCTAGATTTGCTGAGTTGCCTCTGCAGCATCAGTCATGTGATGCAGGATATGAGCGAGCTGCAGAGTCTGACCTGGTTTACAGTCGTGTTGTGACTCAGGTCGGTCCGGACCTGCAGCATCATCACTATCAGGGACGTTGTGTGTTTTTCAGCCCACACTGCCAGCTCGGCTCTGACCTGGTTTGATTGACGGATTGATGCTTATCACTGATCTGAGAGACTTCCTGCTTCCTGTCAGTTTCCAGCCTCCAAACGTCTCGCAGCGGACCACTCGTCTTCAAAAAGCTTATGGACCATTTAAGGCAACATGAGCGTCGCCACCCTGAAATGTTTTTATTCTCACTGAGACACTGATTGGTTTTATTTAACCAGGAACCTGCAGACAAACAACACAACACACAAAATATATATCACAAACAGAATCATGTAAAAGATCACTTTAAAGCCATCAGATAAAAAGAGTAACTCCTGGGATCAAATGAAGGGGCCCAAAACTGCAGGGGGCCCCTGAAGCCCCGGGTTCACTGTGTCCAATGTTTTTAATAATTTATTTCGTTACACATTGATACTTTGTATTTGCACTTATCACTAAGGCCGAGCTGTATTGTTGCAAAAACTTTATATAATATATATACATAAAGTTGTTTAATGAGATGATGTCAAACCGACTGACACACGAAACACCTGGGGCCACTAAGTTTTAATCCAGTTTAGGAGAACTGGTTGGTTTTAATTATGACGCTGCCGTATACAGACACACTACGGTTTATAACAACCTGGGTTTTATTTTCAGAACTCTGGCCACTGGTTCTTTGGATGATAATAAAATAAATGCTGAAATGTTCCAACATAAGGCTCCCTGATGGTTTCATCCGGCCCCGATTCATGAAGTGAGAGAGGAGGTAGAGATGTACACAACATCATTCTCAGTTTTTGCCCATTTTCACCTCAAAATACCCAAATCTTTTTAAAAGGAGCAAGAGCTTTAACCACATATCTGTGAGTGAAAGTGAGCGAGGTCCTCTTACAGTGAGGTCAGCTCAGAAAAGAAAGTGAAGAAAAAAAGACTGAGAGCGATGCTGGTGCTGAATATGTGCCAGAGTTAAACTACAGTGTTTGTACTGCAGACGTTTTTGCCCAAATTCAATATTCAGAAGGAAAACTAATAAATTGCCAGATTTCAAATTATTGTGTGTGTGTGTGTGTGTGTGCATGTGGGCGTGTGTGTCCTGCAGTTGTGGAAGAAGTACTTTATATTTTACTTAGAAATACCACAATGTAGAATTAGTCCGTTACAAGTGAGGTTCAAGGTTCAGCTTTATGGTCATTATGCAACACAGAACATGTTTAAACAAATAAATAAAACAAATACATGAATATTTAAATTAAGATATAATATAATATAATATAGATAAAATAGGCAATGAAATAGAATAAAGTATATAAAAGTAGCACTAAAGGAAGAAATAAAAATGCAAACTAAATAAATTTTACAAGGAAGAAATACAGTACACACACACACACACCATAACCCACACAAAGTGCGATATCAGTGTAATATGCACGTTATAGTGCAGAAACTTGAGGTAGTGGGGATGAGTGAAATAATCCTGCATGTTACAAAGTACTGAGTAGTATCATCATCAAGTATCATGTACTTACTGTAAAGTATCAAAAGTAAAGTTACTCATTATGCAGCAGCATGGCTCCTGTCAGTGTTACATTATTCTATAATTATAATATAATATCATTACTAAAGCGTTAGTGATGTGCATGACGAGCTGATTTGAACTCATTCATTAACTGCTTGGTAGTTTGATTATAACAGTTTATGTATTTTGTTTTGTATGTAAAATGTTCATCTGCAAAGTAATTAGTTTAGTTGTCAGATAATAACTATAATTTATAATAACTTTCCACCGTGTGTCGTGCTCAAGCTGCTAACCAGCGGTGACAACGTGCTCTGTCCTTTGAGCTTCAGCCCACAGAGGTCGGTGCAGCTGCTCCTCCACACCAGACCTAATGAAGGAAATAGTGAAAATAAGAACGACCGAGTTTGAGTCTGTGGGGGGTTAAAGTGACCTCCGAGCATCCCAACATGCTTGTTTTTTCAAAAATTTGATAAATAAATTTCCAGCAAATGTGCAGCAAAAAAAAATGAACGCGTACAAAGGAAAGAAGATGTAATTTTCCCACAAACTGTTTACCTCCCCCACCCACCATAAGAGAGAAAAATTTAAAAAGGGGGTCACTTTAATTCACCAGAGTTTCCATGTAGAGAGAGTCGAGGAGGCAGCTCATTGTGGTTCGGAGTACGTGATCAGATTTAATATTGTCATCAGAGGAATGTGTGTCATCCTCACGGTGAGGTGATCGGGGAGGTGTTCGTCTTTCTAGGACTGTTACTGCTGTGGTGACTGGAAACACCTTCATGAAGGGAGTCGTGGGTGAATCTGAAGCTGCAGCGGGGGCTTTCTGAGCAAACCAGAAGTCTCTGCTGTGGTCAGCGTGAACCACAATCTGACTGACAGTGATGTAGTATTCAGTTCCTTTACTACAGTAAAAGTATTAATACCACTGTGAAAATTCTCTGTTACAAGTAAAAGTCCTGAAAAACGTAACTGAACTGAAAAAAGCTAACGTGATCCCAACAGTTTGCTGCCGTTGTTACAGGACTGACAGTCTTTTTCTGTGCCTCAGTAGCATTACCAAACCAGCAGCTGATGCAGAAGATTAGTACACAATAAACTAATGATTATTTTCATTCTGGATCAATCAGCTGATTATTTTCTCCATTAATCGATTGATTGATTGGTTTGTAAAAACAGTGAAAATAGTGAGAAATGCCGTCACAATGACCCAGAGCCNNAAAATACATTACAATTATTCAGATCATTCAAAGGAAAAGCAGCAAATCTTCACATGTGAGAAGCTGAAATGTTTTTACAGGAAAAGTGACTTCAGCCATCATCAGAATTGATTGATCAACTGATTGATTAATTGACTGATGGTTTCAGCTGTACTTGTATAAACTGTTGGAGTTTAATTTATAACAAAACATCAGATTTGATAAACTCCTCATATGTTTTGTAAAGTAACTGAAGCTGTCAGATAAATGTAGTGAAGTAAAAAGTACAATATTCTCCTCTGAGATGTGGTGGAGCAGAAGTAGAAAGTAGCATGAAAAGAAAATACTTAAGTACAAGTAAAATTGTACTTAAGTACAGTACTTGAGTAAATCTATTCATTTACTACTATCCACAAAACTGTGGATAATTAATAATAAATAAAACTATATTTACTCAGATCTTGTCATCTCATTCTTTTATATTCAATAGATTAAGTGATAGAATGAAGGCTACATTACCAGCTGAGGCCCCTGAAGTGATTTGGTACTACGTTTGTTTGGGAAATTGCACCAGCGTTATTATCTAATCTTGTGGCCCCTGTTTTATAGAGGGGCCCTATATGATCTTTGTGTAGCCTATAATTAACCCTGTTAGCATTTATAATTAGTATTTAAACATGTAATAAACGGTTTATAACACACAATAATAATATAAGCAGATTTATGTGTTTATTAATGTGTGTCAACAACTATAACTGTGGAGGCTGCTGTATGAACAATAAATTACAACATAGTAAAACACAGTTGTAATAATAAAACAATAAAATGTGTCTTCATGGGAGAAGAATGATTAAAAATACTGTACATTAATAAACATTTATGTATGTTTACTTCTTATAAATGACTGAGTAAACTGTGGCTGCTTGTTTTGTTAATAAAGTTATGTTTCATTAAATTACCACAAACTACCTGACATACAGGTAGTATTCCAGTACAGGAGTCCTGGTTGGGTTCTGGGTCTCTGCGTGCCGCCACACTGTACCTGATGGGGCCTGATGGGGCCTGATGGGGCCTGATGGGGCCTGATGGGACCTGATGGGGCCTGATGGGACCTGATGGGGCCTGATGGGGCCTGATGGGACCTGATGGGGCCTGATGGGGCCCAAGGTTTCCATCAGCCTTCAGTATTTCCACTACAGTTTGTTTTTTTACAGTTTGGTGATTTTGAGACGAGACTAAATGTTTACAGTATTCATCTGAAGACGAAGTACAACTGATTTTATATACTGAAGGTACAACATGAAGTTTTCTCTGGCGCCATCCTCAGGACAAACTTCACATTTTTGTCCCACTAGTGGCAGAGGCTGAAGAAGTACTGAGATGAAGTAGTAATACCAAAGTGTAGAAATACAAGTAAAAGTCCTGCATTTAAAATTTTACTGAAGTAAAAGTAAAAAAGTATTAGTATCATAGTATACTTAAAGTACCAACATTAAAAGTACTCATTATGCAGACTGGCCCATTTCAGAGTAATAGATATTATTGGATGATGATTATTGATGCATTAATGTGTTCATCACTTTAATTAATAATCATT
>NTHP01000442.1:319937-330807 GCA_003416845.1 Oplegnathus fasciatus
TTCTGTGGCTGTCGGCTGTACCTGCGTCTGGGCCCAAACCAACCAAAACTGAACCACCTGAATCTGAATCTGAACCTGAACAACTTGGATCTGAACCTGAACCAACGGCTGGGAATGGAAACAAAAGGGACCAAAAAAAAATCTATATTTAATATTTGTTGATTTAACTCTGTGGAGTCCATAAATTGCCTTGTTGTTGTATTGGATGGTGTCGTACTGTATGAGATCTGTGTATGTAGATACATGTAAAGACACAAATTATAATTAAACTGTTTAAAGTGGCTGTAAATTTTGCTATTCTAAAAAACTCATAGCTGAGGTCATGTTGTTTATCTTCTGTACGGTGGCCTTTTTAGGACATCTCATGTTCTGGCTCTGTCACGGCTGCCGGGGTTCGATGTTTGTGAGCAGACTCGTGGATCTTTTCTCCACTCCACCATCTTTATGCACCGAGTCTGCTCTCGCCAGAGCAGCTCGTGTCAGTGAAGCCTGAAATTCACCTGTGAACGAAGCTGCAGCCAGTTAGCTTAGCTTAGCATAAAGACTGGAAACAGGGGGAAACGGCTAGCCTGGCTCTGTTCGGNNNGGTTCCATTCGCAATGAGGTGAAGCTCACTAATGAACACATTATATCTGGTTTATTTAATCCGTACAAAAATCAAAGTGCAAAAACGACAATGTGCTGTTGTACGGTTATGTGCACATTTCCCAAAATGTCGAACTATTCCTTTAATACGTATACAGCCTGTAATTAAGTGAGAGAGAGATGAATTACAAGTCAGTTTTATTTATAGAGCCCAATATCACGAATTTACCTCAAGGGCCTTTACAGTCTGTACAGCATACGACTCCTTCAGTCCCTCGATTCAGAGCAGGAAAAAACAAAAACAAACTTTGAACGTGGAAAAAACAAACCTCAGGACCTCATTTTGTGCTGCTAATGTTCACTAAAACCACTNNATTAGTGTGTGTGTGTGTGTGTGTGTGTGTGTGTGTGTTTGTGTCACCATGCATGTGACAGTGGCCGGTCTGCAGACAAACCGGACAGAACAGCTTCTGATAGAACAGAATCGAGTAGAAGAGAAATGCCTCCTGCGGTGCAGCTCACATCCTGAAGCGGAGAGAACTCAGGTAGGTTTGTTTCCTCTGCTGTCTGTCGGCCGCTGTGACCTCTGACCTTTGACCTTCTTACCGCTGGTTGTGATTTTCTGCGATCTTTCTGTTTTTCTTGAGAAGGTTTTTTTCTGATCCTCTTAAAGGTTTGTTTGTTTGTGGCGGCAGCAGGAAAACATTTTTAATGAGCATCAATGGAGAAACACATGAAACACTGACTTTCAACTGTAACTCAAACTCTTTGCTTAAATAATATATATGGATATATGTTTCTGTTTGCCTGATGATAACGGTCTTGTCACCTTCTTTTTCTTCATCAACTAATCAGAATAACATGTAAAACGTTACCTGGCGGAGCTGGAAGAGCAGCTGATGACAGAAGTGTTTTCAATCATCAACATAGAAACACAGGAATCACCTGGATGATGTAACCAGACTATAAGTATTCAGTTTAAATTATTTCAACTTACTTTCTGAGAAATCACTTATTTTCTGGCTCTAAATACTACAGTACCCATGAGCCTCAGCAGCTGTTGCTACGGAGAAGAAGCCAGTCAGAGGTGTGAATCAGAGCTGCAGTGAATTTAAACGCTCCGTTGTTGCCTTCACACCTGTCCAACCCCCAACACACGTCTTTAAACGTACCCACTTGTGAAACCACTCACCTGTCCTCCTACCCCTCTGTTTAACCCCTAACCACCTGTAGATCTACCAATACACCTGTGTAACCATCAACACACCTGTGAAACCACCCACCTGATCGTAAGACTTCTTTTAATTGTTTCAGCTTTGTAGGGAACAGCGAGCTGAACTCCGGATCCTCTCCCATCATGCCTCGGGTGTCGTTCGCCCCTCCCTCGCTGTGCCTTACCTTCCTCCCTCTGCTGGACCGCCTCCTCCCTTCCCTCCCCCCCACCGTCAGAGACGTGGACGTCCCCCCTCTGTTTCGGGAGCGGTTCATCCTGTCCGGGTACCGTCCTGCGGGCCTGTCGTGGCGTTGTTACGTCCTCAGCCTCTTCCAGGTCCACAACGAGACTCTGAACGTGTGGAGCCACCTGCTGGCCGCCGTCTTCGTGGTGATGAGGTTCATGGCGTTCACCGTGCTGCAGGGAGGGGTACTAAACTGTTACAGTCCTGTTTGATCTCCTGGAGTCTGAAAGCTTTGGGTTTGACCTCCTGCTGTCTGACCTTTGACCTCCTCAGGGGATCTTGGGTTTTCGGCTGCAGGGTCCTGAAGGTCAGGGGTTTTCTGTGGATGTCTCCTCGCTGCCTCTGGTCCTCTATGTTTTCTCTGCCGTCACATACCTGAGCTGCAGGTGAGCCCTTTCTTTTTTCCTCTACATGGGGTGTCAGTTTGAAGTCTGCATTCATAGATTTTTTGGCCACTTGGGGGCAGCAGAAGAAGCTTTAACACTGTCATAATACCACCTTATTGAGCCGTTATCAAACAGGCGCCTGTTCCCACATCCAGCAGACACTGAGCAACGTGATGCAACATGGAGTCGTGTTTGTGTCACCTGATGAAGTCTCTCTTTTAGCTCTGTGTTTGGTCTCCACCACCTCCTGAGGGAAATATCTGTCTGTTTAGCTGCTGAATGCTCCACTATGTTCACCAGCGGCTCTCTGGCTGAGTCTGTCTGCTGTTTGCTGCTGAGCAGGTCGTGTATTGTCGGAGCTTGCTTGCTGAAAAGAGATGGAACCAGGCAGGAAAACCCAAACTAACAACTAAAAGAGGCTAAAAATCTTTATTTAACTCATGACATGAAGTTGCATGTTGCAGCGCTGCGGCTCACCTGTTGCAGTCCCACTCGGAGCAGGCGCATTACTCCCTGTTCTTCCTGGATTACGTGGGCGTGGCCGTCTACCAGTACGGCTGCGCTCTGGCTCTGTGCCTGTACAGCTCTGACACCACCTGGACACAAAGCATGCTGGGACAGGTGTGTAAATGTGCGTTACATGCATCATCAGTGAATGCCTTCGGATGAACTGATGATGTAATTTCTCGCAGGTCTTCCTCCCGGCCGCCGCCCTCCTCGCCTGGTTCTCCTGCACCGCCTGCTGTTATGCGAAGCTTCGTTTCCGGCGGCCGTACCCACTCCACAGGAAGCTCTGCCAGGTGGTGCCTATGGGCGTGGCCTACCTGCTGGACATCAGTCCTCTCGCCCACCGTCTCGCCACCTGCAGCTGGACAAGCAACTCTGCACTGCCGCTGCACTTCCTGCAGGTGCTGCTTAAATACTTCTTCAAATACTAATCAGTTAGTACGCGTACACATGCTGAAGTAACCAGGTCATGCAGGTAATCATGTTTACACTGTAGTAACCTGGGTACAGTAACAGGGGCGGGGTCAGAGGGGTGACCAGGGGTGGCATGGCCCCCTCCAGGAATCTGGTTGGCCCCCCTGCCAGAGTCAGAAGGTATTTGAGTATAAATTAATCTAAAACATGTAGCAGAACAAGACTTGACCAAATCTGAAGCTGAAATAAATAATTATCATTCCAAACAATCATAAATAAATAAAAATAAATCATAATTATTAATACAAGATTCGCAGCGTGAATTTGTGTGAATTTAACAAAATGTTGAGCGGTGGAATCTGACTTGATTAAACTTCTCGAGGCGACTTTGTGTTAGTGTCAGTTTTAGTCAGACTTTGGGTGGAATTATTTTAAATAAAAAGGCATCATGTGTGGTTATTTCTTCTTTCAACCTGTCACAGCGACACTTTCCCCGTGTGAAGTCCTGCACATGTGTACGTGTAGAAAAATGATCCGATTAGTTACCTGTATACATGGCCAAGAAATCAGTGAGCTAAATCTAGCTGGAGAAATGAGGTTTCTCTGATCCCCTACACTTTCTCATTTACATGAAGAAATCTGCTCACTGTTACTTCAGTAAAGTAAGAACGTAAACAAACTCACAAAACTGTTCTCTGAAAGAGTTAAGTGGCCTTTGACTATCATTTCTCCACCAGGTGGTGCTGTTTCTGTTGTCAGCCTTCTTCTTCTCTTGCCCCATACCTGAGCGCTTCTCCCCCGGCAGCTTTGACATCGTCGGCCACGGACACCAGCTCTTCCACATCCTGCTGTCCGTCTGCACGCTGGCCCAGCAGGAGGCGCTGTTCCAGGACTTTCTGTGGCGGCGGCCGGCGTTGGTCAGGGAGTTCGGAGAGGAGCGCCTCCTGCTGGCCTGCGCCTCCTTCCCTTGTCTGACGCTCTGCTGCACGATGACGGCGCTCGCCATGAGGAGGCGAGCTCAAGCTCAGCTGATGAAAGAGCAAAGATAAAAGAAGAAGAAGAAGACGAAGAAGATGTGACTTCCTGAACACAAACTCCTGAGGGATTTACTTTGCATTCGGGAGACAAACATGAGCTTTTTGTAAGTTTGTGTAAATGTTTGTTTGTGTGTACGTGTCTGTGTGAGTGTGTAGCTGTGTGTAGCTGTGTGTAGCTCGGGGCAGACAATCACCATCATGTTCCAGCTCTGATCTTCTGGATTTTCTGGTTTCTGCTTTTTTACATTTTACCAGCGCAGTGACACAGAGACTGACAGCCAGACACTGTAAAAATTCACTCTGGAATTTTGTGAAATCCTCTTTGAACAACCTTTAAACATTAAAATGGAACTGAAATTTGATTTCTCCCTTTTTGTGTAACTATAATGACACAACAGCTAGAATAACATGTTTTTTGGCCATATTTGTGCCTCTCACGGGTTGTTTCCCATGGAAACGGTGGACAAACCACTGAAGAAATGTTGAATGAGAAGTTGCATCGAGTTACAGAAGATAAGATATGACGTTATTCATCCTGAGGGAAATTGTTGTGCAGCA
The DNA here is from genome assembly GCA_003416845.1 of Oplegnathus fasciatus. NCBI lineage: Eukaryota > Metazoa > Chordata > Actinopteri > Centrarchiformes > Oplegnathidae > Oplegnathus > Oplegnathus fasciatus. The sequence goes on from NTHP01000442.1 coordinate 324,882, forward strand.
GTTGCAATGCAAAGTAGGAAAGAGTGCAAATATAAACAAACACTAAAACACAGTATAAAGGTTCTCAGTAAGGTGCAAAAACAAATGTACACAGTGTCATAAATATTGACAGGTTAATTGTTAACAGTAAGGTGCAAATCCAAAAATATCTACGCAATGCCAGGAGGAAGTAGTTAACAGTATGAGTCATAATAAATAAACAGGTTAAACAGTGATGTCACGGTGGTAAAGCAATCCAAAATATACAAAACACCACAACACCAGATGTTAGCTGGTAACTATGGTGATAACATACATTAATAACAACTAGTGAACGGTAAGGTCGATATTTACAAAATGTCATAATACATAAAATAAATAACTAATAAATAAAAAATAATAATAAATAAAAAATATAAATAAATAAATACAAAACAAACACAAAAAAGCTGGTAGAACACAAACATTGTGACTTCAGCTCTCTATGACCAGACTGTGACGTCCCCCCAGCTGTTAGTACAACTACAGACCATCCACACAGATATTCCACCAGATTACAGAACCAACATTGTCAGTCGGGACAGAAAGGCCCCCGTGGAGAACACTGATACAGGTGGTGCTATCACTGTAGAGGAAGAAAGAATATTTTAAGTTCTTCTTTTTAGTAATTACAGTTTTTACCAAATAAGTACACAAGTAAAAACAAACTCAAAGGGAAAAGATATTGATAAAATAAAATTTCAGCTGAATCTGAACGTAATTTGAACTGATGGAGTTTGTCAAGACAAGTAAAGTTGACATAAAATTTCTAGTTACTGTTTTCATACACGTTACACATGCTGAAATGATGAGTTAAATAAATGTCCTCTCCTGTTTTCAGTATGTTTTATGTGTGGGAGAAAACAGTTTGCAGTGGAGAGTGTTCCCAGTGAGATCTGTGGATTTGAGTTTTATTGCTGTTGCTTTTAGATGCACCAACACAGCAACAACAATCCCATTTACCTGAACGGTGTTTGTGGTGGAGGCAGAGACCTCAAAACATCTGCACATGAAACTGAAACTGTTTACACGACCGGACACTGCAGAGAGAAGCAGGGACAATAAATCAAATGTAACTTTTTTTTTACTGCACCGTAATGTTGTTATCTCTCTCTCACAGTTCTCTGCAGGCCTCGCTCTACCAGTCAAGCAGTAAGTGTCAGTTGCAGTGTTTGGGCGGAGCTGCTGATAATGTTCCAGTTTCAGTTTGATTTGGGCTTTAATAAGCTTATCGGTCCCAGCTGCCTGTGGTCAGAGGAACTGCCATACAGACCATAAACACTCCCTCTGTGCTTTATTATTCGAGGATGTCATGTTTAAAGCGACACGAACACCTCCACACAGGGTTTTAAACTGTCCTCTGAGCTGGAACATGGTCAGTCGATCAAACTGTATTCATGAATTTGACCATTCATAAAAGTCAGTGCAGCTCAAAGTCCTTTACACATGACTGACCGACTAATACAACAGAAAACATCCAAACAATAAAACAATGGGAGATGAATGCATCCACGTCCTGAAGCCAAATACAAGACTGAATATGATAAAAAAATTTTCAAATGTAGCTGTAGATATTAAAGTTGAATAAACGTGACATTTTAGTACATTTCCTGGGGCGCAGAGAGACATGTTTAGCCTAGCTTAGCACAAAGCATAGAAATAAAGGGAAACTGCTAGCATCAGAAAGGGGGGAAAAAGTCCACTTTCCAACAGTGTTGTATCTAAGTGACTGAGTGAGCTTGTAACAAACCAGACGATGACAGACTGCCTTTATGAATCTCTTCCATTTAAGTTATTATTTAAACAAAATCAATGAAAGAAACTCAGAAAGCTTTATCGACTTGACAAGATACAACAGGTAACGCTTCTCTGACGAGAGGACGGTGTCTGTCTGTCTCTTCAGTAGTCTGTCCATCAGTATCATGCATGTGTAGAAACAGTGTGTGTGTGTGTGTGTGTGTCTTTAAGCAGCTCAAACAGCCTCAGTGTTTGTTCAGTCTGTCAATGAGTAAACCTGCAGCAGGAAGCACTCCTCACACACTGTACCTGAACCTGAGCTCACAGCTGTCTGCACCACGGGCACAGGTAGGCCTTATACACACTTTATTTCTACTTTGACTCGTTCATGACCGCTTCATCTGACAACGAGACAACCTGGATGTTTTTCTTTATATTTCTGTCAGATCTAAAAGTCTGTACGCAGTCAGACGTTCAGGACCGCTCTCCCCTCATTCACCCGTCTGCAGTTATTTAAACATGTGAGCGTTAACACGTTAAGAGATTACTGTTATTTATTTTATATAATATCAGAGATGCCACAGAAATAAAGAATACGTACAGAGAAGTCATCTTGAACACTTGAGTCTGTACCACTTATATTTGGGAATTATTAAGCAATAACATAACAGTATTAGAAATTGTATATATTTATATATATATATGAATATAATATACAACATACACATATTTGATACATGATATATGTGTTTGTGTGTTTATATTTCAGGTATGTTGAAGTATTTTAACAGTATATGAGCACACGCTGTGTGTGATGGCAGACGGTCATAGTGTCAGTGTGTGTTCCCCTACAAAGAGCCTGAAGGAAAAATGTCACATGTGAATTTATTGAATTTGGAACAATGATTTCACATCAGACAAGCTCACGTGATGTAGACGACATGATTTTCGGACATGTGAATTGTAGAAAACATCATAAAAACAGCGTTTCACATGTGATAGACGCACGGTGGCTTTTTATGAAAATGTTCATGATCATATATCAATAATACTGATATCATATTAACCTGTATTGATACAGGGACGTGTGGTTTTCGAATATGTGAAATTTGTTTCACACATGCTTTTTTGTTCTCTGAAGAGTCATTAAAGTTATTGATTTGTAATCAGAACAGTAAACTGTCTCCTGAGGAAAGGTCATGTTGGGTTTATTAAACTGGATGAACATTTTGAAGTTCACTTCAGATCTTGGAAACAGTAGTCTGAAAAAACAATTAATGTCCACCTACTAGCTTTACCTGAGCTTTCAGTCACATCTCATGGTCTTCATCAGCAGACGGAGTTTGCTCAGTTGTTGTGGAGGTGGATCAGAAATCTGGTTGTCTCAAGTGTTTATTGGCTTATCTGCTGTCTCTAAAATATTTAGAAGCGTCTTCACATGAAAATCTGCATTTCATCAAGTATAAATACATTTAGTTCATATTTATTGTTTGTTTATTGTATGTTTGTTTTCAAACCTTTCGAAGCTAAGTGGTGAAATTTGTTGTGAACTTTGAAACTTCACTCTTTAGTTTCTCTTCAGAATTGCGACACCGTCATTAATTAATCAGTGAAAACTTTCCATAACTCCTGCAGCAGTTTCGGGTTTCGTGCTCTGTTCATCCTCAGGGACAGATATTTGGCTTACCTTTCTCTCAGAGAGTTAGACTGATGCCACTCTCATGTCTGCACGGTAAACATGAAGCAACAGCCAGAAGCTGGTTAGCTTAGCTTAGCATAAAGACTGGAAACAGGGGGAAACAGCTAGCCTGGCTCTGGCCACAGGAAACAAAATCCTCCTACCAGCGGCTGTGCTGGCTGAAGCTTTATATTCAATGGACAGGTGTGAGAGTATTTCCCAAAATGTAAAACTATTCTCTTAAATAACACTTTTATTGGACGTGTTATTTCTTTGAGCCTTCAAAATGTGACACACCTTTTCCTGCTGGTCCCTGTGGGATGAGCTTCAGGTGTCTGTTTGTTCTGATGGTTCTTGTGTTTGTTTGTCAGGAGTCAGTCAGGATGATTAAACTGCTGCTGTCACTGAGCTGGAGCTGAGAGAACAAGGTAAACAGCTCACACAACATGTGTTTTATTTGTCACGACTCAAGGCCTTTACACACATTGTCTGCTGGTGTTAAAACGAAATATGACCTCATGTTTAGTCTGTTATGTTTACACATCATTCTCCTGTCATAAATAGTTTTGGAGCTCGAGGGAGGTGATTTTTTTTATTTTTGGATGAAGTTTAGCTGTAAGAGCGATGTGAACATTTTCTATAAAGATAAAGAGAATAAAAAAATCCTAATTTCAGTCATTTTAATGACATTTATGGCTTTAAGTTTATTCATACAACTGCTCACATGGGGAGAGTACAGGCTCTGACCCTCCACCTATCATCAGTCATATTAATGATCACAGAAACTGTGGCTTATTTACATGTAGCGGGCAGTAAAAGCCACTAAAATGCAAATGTTCTTTTTAACACAGTTGCAAAGTCTCTGTATCACTGCTGTGTTTCTATAATAAGACTTCAGTGATAAAAGCTGTTTATGGTTTAAATATCCTCCATGTTTTCCTTCACTGTCGCTGCTCCTCCTCCTCGCTGCCTCAGTTTGATTTAACATGTTGGCAGAAACTGAAAGCAAACAGCCGGCAGCACATTTTCACTTACTGGAGCTGTTAACATCCCGGCAGCTCTTCCGTCACAGGATAAGATTTGATTTTTAGATTATTCAACAAGTCCTCCAAATTAAACGACCAAGAACAAAATACAGTGTTTGTAACTTGTAACCCTTTAAAACGACACAGAAGTGTGTGGCAGCAAACAGAGTGCAGCTGAGGCTGACACACTAACATGCTGACCTGATGATGGCGCTAGATGAGAAGTCAGAGGATCACCAGAGTTAACAGGATTCCTCTGAGACAGTTAGGAACTAATCATTCGTTCATTTCTGGCGTCTGTTTAGGAATATGTAAAGATTTCACAACGTCACCCGTCTTTTTTTAGCCAACTCGTGTCTCTGCGGATGATGTTGGTTTGTCGGTCCTCCGCTTCGGCTCCGGACTGAAATAAAGATCCAGATTAAGACTGGAGACTGATTCCAGAGACTTCAGACTGTTTAAGTTACTGAATAACTGAAACAAACTGTGGCATGTACACACACACACACACACACACACACACTGTATATTCTGAACAAACCCACCAACAATTCAGATGAAAAAAATTCCAAATAAATTACTTAGTTACCTAAAAAATTTCCCATAATTCACTGTGGTGTGTACAGGTGTGTTTGTTCAGTGTGGGCCACGCCATCAGTAAATTCAGATTGTCTCACATTCCTGTCACACGCTCAGACGGAGGTCACGCAGAGGTCGACCTTCGCATGACTCACTTCCTGTTCTCTCAGCACACCTCTCTCTCTCTCCCTCAGCGATCATGGCTGCAGTCGGAGCAGAGGTCGGCGGGTCGTGGTTCCTGCCGTCAGGAGTCGTCAGTTTCTTCATCCTCCTCCTCCTCCTCTCCGTCTTCCTCACAGCTCTCTGCAGCGAATGCAGCAGGTCAGCTGGTTCTGTCCTCTGCGTGACTGTTTAAAGCACACGTCTGGTTATATTCTGATCCCAGGTCCCAAAGCAACAATATATGCAGCCTGATATGTCTTCTTCCTCTGTGGTACAGCTTCACTGTTTATTAAAAACACATCGGTGAGCCACACTGCACTGGGCGACATGATCCTTCATGAACGCACACACTGTAGTTTATTTTGACCCACATACACCGACAATCTACAATTGAATAAGTTATCAGTTAAGGTGTGAGACAGTGTGAGAGTGTGTGAGTCAAGTTTCCATCCGAATTCAGCACAAATTTTAACCGAATTTCCAGAAAATGGCGAAAAGAAAACATGACTGAATGTTTCCATCCTGTTGAGTGAATCTGAGTTCACTGGTTGATGGAGACAAACAGCTGGTGGAGCTGATTCTCCAGTCGCTGCCATTAAACCACCACAGAAGAAGAGGACACAGCGAGATGACGTCGCTAAAAGAGCTCCAGTCAGAGCTCATACGATGGAAAACCAGAACATGATGGAAACATTTCTGTTGGTTTCATGTGTTAATGTGAGGAAGG
>NTHP01000442.1:385772-397841 GCA_003416845.1 Oplegnathus fasciatus
ATCTCTCAATACATCGACCACTACTTGGGCCCCCTCTCCACCAAACACCCCAGTTACATCAAGGACACTTACCACTTCCTGGACCTGATCAGACCCATGGCTGTTCCCATCCAATCTCACTTATTCACTATTGACATTGACAGCTTATACACCAACATCAACACCGAACTAGGCCTCAAAACAGTTTCAGCCATTTTCAAGAAATACCCAGACAAGAACAGACCGGATCATGAACTCTTGCAACTTCTGAACATCTGCCTTAACAATAATGATTTCTCTTTCAACAACAANNCACTGGCCAAGTGTAAACATCTACCATCGCTCTATCTCAGATTTCTGGACGACATCATTGGCATTTGGCCCCATGACATCACTCTCTTCCCAGAATTCATTAACACACTCAATAACCATCACTCATCCATCAAGGTCAAATACACCCTAGATCCACAGCAGGTCAACTTTCTGGACACCACAGTTTTCTTCCAATCAATAAACACCACACATAAAAAAAACACTTACCAAAGTTTACTTCAAAGCCACAGACACCCACGCACTTCTACACAAATCCAGTTATCACCCCAAACATACATTCAAAGGCATAATTAAATCCCAAATAATCCGGTTCCATCGCATCTCCTCAAGAACCTCAGATTTCCAGCAATCCACACGCATTCTGTTTAAAAGCCTCAGGCATAGGGGATACACAAAACGCTTTCTCCGTACAATAAAAAATAACACCTTGGCCTCCCTCGCTCCCGCTCACTCTCCCAACCATCAGATCTCACCATACATACCCGGCTCGGGAAGACCCCCACTGCCAGCATCCCCAACGCTCCCCGTCCCCCCCTACCCGAAACAGGGTCTGTATCCAACCCCCAACCCCCTGATCCCCTACCCGAAACAGGGTCTGTATCCCAACCCCAACCCTGACCCCAACCTCACCTCTGCTGGGAGTGGGGACCACCCCGAGCCTCTCCCCAACCACCATCCCAATCAATTAGACCATCGCCCTAACCCCACACAACTCATACCCTTTGTCTCCACCTTCTCTCATAGAGTCACTACATTCCATCGTACCATAAAACACAACTTTCTCCACATCCAATCACAACATCCGGTATTCCATAACCACAGGACCATCACTGCCTTCAGGAAAAATAAAAGCCTACACAACCTTCTCATACAATCCAAATTTACAGACCATAGACCTGCACCCCATCTACAACAAAGTACAAACTACATTAACCGGAAATTCATCCACAATCCCCATAGCGGAACATCCTCCCCCTCCCTTGGCACCTTCTCCCTCAACAGCAAAAACATCATATACATCATCACATGCACCATCTGCAATAAACACTACATCGGCGAAACTAAGCATCCCCTACGCACCCGGTTAAAACAGCACTTATACAACATGAGAGAAGGTAAACTCAAGACCCATCTGGTTAATCACTTCCAACAGCACCCCGTCGATCACCTTATCATTTCAGGCTTGGAGGCAAACGACCGCTGGACCACTGGGCAGAGAAAGAGAGCGGAAAAAATATGGATTCAAAAACTTGGAACAATCACACCAAAAGGCTTTAATGACAATTAACCGATACCCTATAAACCATAATGCAATACATGAAAATATTAATAAAATGGAGGAAGACTGGGTATTTCATCCGGTGGGCTTGTGGGCTGGGGTGAATTTGGGGTACATGGATTGACAAACAGGCTTTTTCTACTTACCTACAAAAATAAATTAAAAATTAAAAATTAAAAAAAAAATTTTTTTTTAAAATCCTTTGTCTACATATGTATTAATTTTATTATATGTTATTTTATTGCATTTATCTTTTATGGTTTGTGTGTATTGATTACATTATTGATTGCATGAATACTTACAGCACTTCAATTCAGCACTTGATCTCTATTTTATTGTTCTTTTATATTTTTCAATTGAATATATTTTATTTCCTTGTGAATTATGTGCTTTTATCTCTAGGGTTACCCCAACCCTAACCCTAGCCCCATGATCTTATCCTAACCCTAACCACTCGGCGATATGCCTAAACCTAACCTCCAGGATAGGCATATGTCTTAGAGTTTAAGCCCAGAACTCCAGCCACTTAGTTCCTGCAAACATAAAAATCCAAAACACAGATCAATAGCACAACATACCGAAAACCAGTTGCACTTGACTCTGGCGCAGCCAATAGCCATGATCCGCTCCTTTCTCTGCCCCCGGGTCTCCAATCTGACCCAGTCTCTGCCTGGGGATAGAGTCCTGGTTCTCCATTTCCATTGGCACTCAATACCCTGGAGTGGGCTGGGAATCGAACCCAGACCTCCTGGGGAAAGGCAGCTGTCCATTGCCTCTCATCCATCCGTCCAGCTAGGAACCTATAGTCACTACAAAGCACATACACGCAGAAAATTTCATAACACTTTCACATAGATCAGTAGGCCAGCGCACCTGAAACACAACCATTTACATCTAACCCAAACCCTAACCCAACCCTAACCCTAACCTTAAACCAAGTCTTCACCCTAAAATTTTATGATTTACATTATGGGGACCTGCATTTTGTCCCCAAAAGGAAGGCGAGTCCCCACAATGTGACTGTGTAAACAGATTTTTGTCCCCCCAACAGGAGTAATACAAAGGTGGCTTTGGTTTTGGAAAAGCTTTTTTTGGAAAAGATTTGAGTTCAGAAGTTTAGTGACTTCATCTGGAGGCATCTCAAATGTACTATACATGTTGTGTGACAAGAACTAATAGCCAGTGGAGCTGAATACTCTAAAAGTGAGATATTATGGAATTAACTTGATAACTTGAATATTAATTAGATATAATATAAAATGACTATTTGTTGTACAAAATGTTGAATGACTGAAATGACTGTGCTAACTTCTGTTGCAGTGAGTATGCCATGTGTGTGTCGCAGCAGACAGAGTTAACTCACTGAACTAGCTTGCAGGCTTTGGTGCATAAATTGAATTTACTTCAGTAAACATCCTCATTGTAAAATTTGTTTTGAATAAGGTCAGTGCTGTAGTTGTTATATTACAGCTCACAAACATAATTTTTTAAAACATCATCCATTGATTCTTTGGAGATCTCAGTCGTGTAGCGGACATGAGGGATGTAGATGATCCTGAAGCATTTCAGTCAAACCTTCATTCAGGATTTTCTCTACCTGCTTAATCCTTTCCAGGGCTACAGGGGCTGCAGCCAATCCCAGCATCCATTGTGTGGAGGGCAGGGGGACACCCTGCAGGTGGTGATTCCACTGCAGAGCTACACAGTCGGGCACACACTCACATTTATTTCTATGGGCCATACAGGCTGCATTCACACCTCTGTACCTCAAGGTCAGCTCTGGATAGCTTAGAAGACTCCTTACATCTGTCCAAGGATGCGACCCTCACTGCTAATACAAACTGGCAGGATTTTCAAAAAGCATGTGTGCATAGAGTAATAATAACCAAACCATCACAAGTGATTCTTCAACTTGCACTGCTCTTGCTTCTCTTGAACACATTTTGATCGCAGTATATTTAAACAATTCACAGTCTGTTTTGCTGCTTTCTATTTTGCCTTCCATGGTAATGCCGGATAAGCTGAAGTGGTATAGCTGTCCTCAGGTCAGTGATGAAAGGTTCTTAAAATCATGGCAACAGAGGCTGCTTTGTGTGTTAAAATGCAAATCATAAGTACAGTGGGTTGCAAACCTCTTGTCCTGGTGGCAACTCCATGCAGCCTGCAGTTCTCACAGATGGAAACACATCTGATCTGTGTTAAGCTGGCGAGAAATTCAAAACTTGGATGTAGTCTCCCATCCACCTGCCTTGGAATTGTTAAAGAAAACCCACCTGAGCATGGGGACATGATCAGATTAACCCCTCAAAATTAACTGTTGGACCCTATAAACTCACCTCTACAGTTTTTCTATGCTAGAATACTACCTGGAGCCAGGTTTGCTGGGTGGTCATTTGATTTAAAAAACAAAATTGACACATTAGTTTTTTTATCTAAGGATTTGATGCACTTTTGCCAGCTATACTCTACGACTGCAAATGCAGTGATCACAAATGCATTCACGTAACTTTTAATAATTTCTGGTTCTTTTAATACAGTTTCTCTTTACTTGTCACACAACGATCACATAGAAAACATGCTTTGCAAAACATTAAACGTGAGTGCAGATCAGGGGAGGCCCTAAGCCCATCCACCAATCTCAACGGTCTCTCTTCGTCAATCAAAGTGATCTTGTCCAGGTCATACTGCACTGCAGTCACGCAAACTATTTCATCTTAGGTGTCTGACCAGAAGGAATGTTATTGCAGGTGTGATGTGAATGACCTGATGTTAATTATGAGATATGGAGTATCGCCAATTAAGGACTTCAGATTTGAACTGAAGAAGAAAGAAGGTTGTTGTCATTTTGCTCTTTTGAGGGAGTTTTGTTACAGTATTTTCTTTCTAGACGCTAGTTATGTGATTTTATATAAGAGTTTTGAGAACACAGCACCTTTTGGAGCACGCATTTGCTGAACAGACAGTTTTTGTGTTTGTTTTACCTATTCCCAAAACTCAGCTTTTGTTTCACTGCATGAAAACATTGGAGAAAAACTGTTATTTAAGAATATGCAACATATAAGCACAAAACTGAAGTAAGGAAGGTTTTAAAACTAGATTTTGACACAGTGACGCACGTCAAGACAATCCCTCAAGATTAGGCAGAGATTCGCCTCAAGGCCATTTTCATGCCAGTTTATATACTTTAGAGGTGCAGATTCCCCAACAACAGTTTGGCAGTTTGGTAATCCAGCCTTGCACAGAAAGAACATGCTAACAAACCTTTCCTAACATTACGTGACAGCTCTGACCACTGAACCCCTCAGTGCTCCTTGAGGTAAATTCGATTGGTAATTTCAGGAATTACAAGTTTTTCCTGCCATTGGACTCCATTAATAACGGAGGCTGAGACCCATCCAGACAGCGTGATTTGAAATCCCCTTTCATGCAATGAGTAAGAGGAGGCGTGGGAGGAGAATGGGATTGTAATTGGACACTTAATCACGGGAAGTGGTATTTTACGGCCAGAACTGATGACCCTTAACAGAAGCGAGGGATGGGTATAGTGGTGGAGGAGGAAAGAAGAAGACTATCTTTGATGACCCTGATGCAGTGGGACTGGCCATACTGGTTGAAACACAGCAAGTAACGGCTAAGTGTTTGTGCCTGCTGCCCCTCCCTCTCTCTTACTCTCTGTCTCCCTCTCCCTTGCCTCACCTGGTCCCATTTTCTGGCTTCAACGTGGCATTTTTAGTAGTTAGCTCTGAGGCAGAAATCACTGACCCTGGACAGTGACCCCAGTCATTACCATTGAGACTCTATATCTTTTCTCTGTTCTGCCGGAGCACACAGACAGAAAGCAAAAGGAGGGCAAAGAGAAGTTGGAAGGGCACAGACAGTCGAGCAGACAGTGTAGAAAATGACAAATGTGGAGCGCCAGGAAGAGAGGAAAAGGAGGGGAAGTGAGAAGTGAAAAGAAAGGATGTGAGGAGGAGAAGGAAATGAGAGGAAGTTAAGGAGCGATTGAGGCAAAGAAGAATCAAGAAGTGAGCAGAGAGGAGGAGAGTGGGGGGAAAAGGGAGAAAATTGAGATCACGAGATTGAGACAAAAGATGGAGAGAATGGACAGAGTGAAGCTACCCGCCTACCCTCCTCTTCAGAAACGGAAATGGAGCGTACAGAGGAGACAGAATTCAAAGCTGCTGCCGCCGCCGAAGACGCCACAGCGGATCCATCTCGTGTGCGTCAAACGAAGGTCAGCCTCATTTGTTCTCCGCAGAGACAAGGGGGTCCTTCATGTGACGAAAGACAGAGAGAGATCGGGGGAGCACAAAAGGGATGAAAGATGAGACCGTCGGTGATGGGAAACATGAAGGTTGAGTCCATCGTGTGTGTTCTTGTCACAAGCAAACACACACACAGGTGACAGAAGGGAATACATTTGACTGTCAAACAGGTGCTTCTCATGAATGTGTAATTGTGTTTCCTGTGCAGCCCTGAATATGAATGGAAAATGAAAAGACGGCCCTCATCTGTGAAAAATGACATGGTTTGATGGCATTCGGCACAGTCCTTTTCTAAGTTCTTTGTCCCCACGATGCTCTTCAAGGCTGAACAAGGCAACTTTTGCATGTCTGGAGTCAAAGTGACAGCAAGAACTTTTGAAATCTGAATAATTCAAGGCCAAAAATGTATTCAGGGAGAGAAAATGACAAGCGACTGGGGTGATAACATTTGCAAAGCTTTGTAAAATATGTGTGAAATTAATACCTTTTTTTCCCCATTTCACCGTGATCACATTTTATCAGTTGAGGTGTTAAAACTCTACACCTGAATGCAGCTACTGTCCCTCTGATTCTTTTTCAGTTCATTGTGAATGAGAAATAGGAACACAGCCGGCCACACAGCCGGCCACACAGCCGGCCACAAACCACTGCACAAAAAGTGCAGCCACCAACATGCTTTTCTTGCTCAAAGTGGACAGTGTCACTTATTAAACACAGATGTAACTAACAGGTGTGACGGTTAAAAGTTCCTGATATTGTGCATGCTGGCTCACCAACATGGCTCCTGTTACACCTAAGTAGAGCAGAGCCATCAATAACGATATAAGTTACACCTGTGCACCTTTTGCAATGAAAAGTCAAAAGCTTTGTCCCAGTTTCACACTACATACTGCTAATTCTGTAGCCTGGCTCCACACCACTGAACTGCTCATATTTCCCATTTGTTGTATTCAAATAGAGGAAAAAATTAAAAGAGAATTAAGTGAAACAAAATGGCAATTCAGTCTGATAATAAGGCCACATGTTTTGACATTCTGGGCAGTTTTGAGGGTATATAGTACACTTTAAAGAATACTAAATTAATAAAATGAAATGAAGGAGCTCACGGCTGCAAAACATCAAAACAAATTGTGGAAGATATTAAGACGGCTCAAAGAAGATCTCACATCTCAAACAATGGAAGAACCACTCATAGGTGGCATGTACCAGTGATTTAAGAGCATTCACCAATTTTCTTGCAATTTGAATTTTCTCTTGGATGCAAATGAAATTCACGAGTGCTTCAGACCTGTCATATGTATAGTCTGCCTTTCTCCACCGTAGGCTGAATTAATTTGTAGTTTAAATACGATACTGAAATCAACTAAAATGAAATATATAACTAAAATAAACTTAATGCAAAATGAATATTCTCTTCACCATATTATTATCAGCATCATGGCTTGCCAATTTACTGAGAGGTTTTTTCGTCTCATATTAGTCATGGACCGCTTTGCTTTAGAAGGACATTTTTTAACATCTAACTTCATGTCAAACTAGTCCTGCTTTATTTTTGTCTCAATGCAGCGCTGCTCTGATGTATTTATATTTTCTAATAGATTCTGGTCCTCTAATACGACTACTGACACTCATAAATTTGTTCTGTTTTTGTCAGCTGATTTTTGACAGCAAGACCTGAAGCTCTGTAGAGTCAAAGTTTACGTTTAACTCTTGTATGAGATTTTTGTGAATAAATCTTGCCTACAAACAGAGCACAGTCTTGTATGATAATTTGTGAGGCTTTGATTATGCAGGGTAGAAAAAAAAAATCCACAACCTAGTTATACCAACAGGAAATGAATATGTCCACTGACGCATGACAATCAAACAGCGACTTTGAAATGCTGCTGCCTCTGAATGACGGTCTCTGTCTGTCTATCCTTTATTTTGTCACTTTTATTTCCCAATGTGAGCACACTACATCCAGACCAGAATTAGTATGTTGTATGGATTTGGAACCATTTGGCTTACTGGGACACTTGAATAGAACAGAGCCATTGTTAATGTTATTACTACCAGCTGTGCTCATCCTGCTGTGACGAGTCAAAATGTCTGCTGTGAAAAACACCTGTTGAATAAAAATAAAATGGAGGAGCTACTCACAGCTGCAACACATCAAAACAAATTGTGAATGGAGTTGAGACAGTTAAAACAAAACTACCAAATTTAAGCTGAGCTTTGCTTTCTGTTAGTGAAGTTTAATTGGAAATGGGATTCTAAACTTGCAGTTTGATTGATGCCTGTAGTTGAAGTAGATTAGTATTGGATTAGATAAGCAGAAGTACATTAATCTCTTGTATACTAACTGCAACAACAGTATACTATGGCAATTATCAAATAAATATGTAGTATGAAATTTAGAAACACCATAAAATGTCTGCTATGATAAAAGCCTTAAAAAACAAATTGAGTTGTATATAATCAGATCAACGGTAGAAATAATTGCCGTTTAAACAAAATGGATAATTCTATGGCAGGCGTGATGTGGTGTGGTGGAGAGTGCAAGCCTAACGTAGCTGACAAAAGAACTTAAGGATTGAAGGTGGAGAACATCTTGAAAGTATCATGTTTTTTCCCCCCCACACCTCATCAACTATCACTGAATATTAAGTGAGGTTATTAAAAGGTATATTTATGCACAGACAGCGTCTTTAATGCAGGAAAGTGACAGATTTTCCTTTTGGGAAGAACACTAATAGCAGAAGTTTCCTAACAGCTGAGTCATAGGTGGAATCCTCGTGATTTAGTGCCATGAAAGACGACATGCTAAGCTGTTAAATATCACACTCTTAGTACTGTAGATTCCCTCCTCGCCTACACACGGCTTCCCTCACATGCCGCAAGTGTTGGTGCTTTGTTGGAAGAAGGTGCATCTGTGTGTGAGTGCATACACTTTTCTATTGCTGTTTTTAATTTAATTGTGTGTGCATGAGTGCCTGGGTGAGAATTTCATTGTTTGTTCATGTGCATAAACGGTGTGTGTGTGTGTGTGTGTGTGTCATTCTGTTGCTTGTGCTAATTACCTTTATTTCTCGGCAACAGTGGCGACTGCTGCTATTTCAGAGAAGTGCAACATCACACCATCGCAGGTCGGCCAGGCTGCTTGCCTCGTTTTCGCAGGTTATCCACACATTTCTTTTTTTTTTTTTTTTTAGGATTTCAATACAGTCTCATCACAGCTGAAAATTGGCTGTTCTGTTCCATTTTTAACAGGTCTGTGGCTGTTTTTGCAAAACAGGTGGCATTTTCACACAGACAGGCGACTGTACATCTAGCATCCTTTAATGCATCAAAATTATGTCAATTTATATCCCTGGGCGATCATTTATTTTAAGACACGTCCATTTGCAACTCCAACATTGATTTTTGGTTTGAGAATGAAACTTTTTTTTATCCCAAGCTGGCATTTCTTGCAACACCAACTACTCATCCTCCTTTGTTAAGCAGCTAAAAATGCAGATGGAGAGCTGGGGGGATTGGGAGCTGCTCAAAAAAGTTTTATTCAAAAAAAGATTATCGACCAAAAAGTTAGAAATCTCAGTACTTAGTGATGCAATTACTGAGTCATTTGTATTGATATTCAACCCTATTAAAACCCCAGTCTAGGATATTTTTGAAAGTACAGTAGCTCCAGCTGCGACTCTTGTTAACAGTAACATCGAATGTGAGTGTACACTCTGCTGTAGCTGAAGTATTTTAGCTCTGGCAGGGGCTTTCTGTCTAACCCCATTTTGCCAGTCTCTCAGATTACACAAGATTCCCTCCATGAACCACAGTGCTCCATGAAACCTCCGGGACTCCCAGCGGCGCCGTTGTAGTTGCCTGTATTCGCATGCGTGTGCGGAGTCATGTGAAGCTAGAGGGAGCTTGTGTCGTTACGGTTCATTGTTAGTGTATGAGAGAAAAAAAAAGAGAGCGTCAAAGAGACAGTATGGGGGAAAAGACAAAACCCTCGGACAGGCAGTGAGACTGAGAGAGACGGATAAGACGAGAGAGAGTTTTCCTTTTTTCCAAAGGAGCCTGACAGCCGCTTCTCCTCTGCTCACTTGTGCTTTTTGTTGTGGGAGTAATTACATGCGGCCCTCGGCAGGAGGTGTCTCCTCTTTGTCTGATCTGATAGACAGCCACCGCTCCACCTGCAGCTGGAACAGGACGTCTCTGCTCCAATATGGTGCGATGGTGGGATTATAGAACAAAAGGAACAGACTGTCCAAAACTATCCATATATGGTTGTTATGTGGTTCCGGGCAAGAGTCAACCAGGACAAAGTAGTAAACTAGTCAGACAGTGGTCCCTTGGTGCTCAGTAGAGATGTGCAGTGACAGTCCAGTGTTTTACAGCAGGATTACTGAACGTCTGCCATTTGGCTCAGTTCCCAAGAGGACGCTACTGAGGTCAAAGCAAACTCAAAGAAAAGTTCTAGATATCCAAAGTCAGAAAAAAACGGTGCCCCTTTTCTTTGCTCAGTCACTTTCCCTTTATCTTAATAGAAAACATCACAAGGAAAAAGAAAAGATGCTCTTACTGCAAGTCACTTTGGACAAAAAAAGTTGTGAAAGAGAATTCGTGATTAGGAAAAGACTAGTAGGACAAGGAAACTCCTCATGAATTCAATCATGCAACACCAAAAACTCTGCAAGGACTGGAGGGATAGAAATGTGAGACGCCTGGGATGGGATGGTCCAATGTCTCCTAGGCTTCAAAAGGAACCATCATAGCACCTTTTTTTTTATTAACTTGTCCAACAGATTAAAAAGAACAGAAAAAAAACAAATCCGGAAACATAGAAGTTGCCAAAAGTAAAATAAGACAAACCAACAAACTGAGGAAAAAAGTACAAATAAAATACCACATAAATGGGGTATCACATTCTCATGATAAAAATAGTACTTAATATTTACTTCCTGTTATGTTTTTCTTTTTTTGCATTAAAAAATGAGACCACACTTCATAAAACGTCCACTGGTGATTATTTATCCTTGGGATTAGAGATTCAAAACAGGTCCATCGTTAATTTTAACCATTTATCATAGGCAGGCTTTGTCCGACTCTTGATGGAGAACAATCTGTGGAATGCCAATAAAGTTTGCTGCTGTAAGTCCAAATTCTTGTTTGGATGTACCTGGTGGTAGGAGAGACCTGTCTCCTAATAAACACATCTGGCAATGCTTTATGCAACCACTCTCTGCTGTAATACTGAAGATTATTCATTTCCTAAAAGAAGAAACAAAAGAACATTCATAAATGCTTCATTTTTACTCTTCCAACAGTAATTATCCGATTTGTTTTGGAGATTAAGTGGTGTAAAATAACACCTGTGTATAATGTGAAAATTGGCCCACTGCATCTGAAACTATCTTTCCTTATATCCTCTTCAGTGTTTGAATCCAGATCTCTTTCCCCAATGAAGCGCCCTTTGTTATCTTTTTATCAGCTTCTCTTGTTATTTCAGATCCTGTCATGCTAATATGATTACCTGACCTAGTAACCTGACTGCCCAGCTGCTTCTCATGAATCATTAGTCCCCCCAGTATATATAGATGACGGTTCACCGCTGTTGCTTTTGTCAACATCTATGTCACCTTAGCATTTCACCCTTTGTAACAGTCCATCTGCTTTGCCACTTTTGGCTTCGTTTGTGTTTTCTTTTGTCCTGAGAATAAAGTCGCACCTGTTGTGCTCACGGTTTGCTTCTGAGTCAAAGTTGTGAGTGGCTCAGTTCAGCTTCTAATCAAAAAAAGAGTTTCTGAACACACTCAGCCCATTTCTAGTTCGATCTCTGCATCCTTCAACGACTACTGCTGCTTTGATTTTAACCCAGAGCAGGAAAAACACAATTGGACCCTAATTTGAGAAAAGCAACATAACAAGGACTTTTATACATTGTTGATGGTAATGAGTGAGCAGTGTGGGGAGTAGCCATTTCATTGAAAGTTGGAGGTAGTTGTTGCCTGTCACAGTTAATCTGCAGGGAAGCAGACTCATCTGATTCATATTTGACTGACTGAATCAGCTTGTGAATTGTTTGAAGCACCATTAGAGGCCCTGCACTCCTGCACAGGTGTTTTTACTTATTAGACCTCTGCTCAGGTTGACGTTGGATGGATCTGTGCTGGAAATGATGCGAGGCCACCAAAGTCTATATGGTTAATTTAATTTGTATTTTTTTTTTTT
>NTHP01000442.1:407446-449921 GCA_003416845.1 Oplegnathus fasciatus
GGTGTGGGTAGGACGGTGGGCGGCAGCGTGGGAGGGGGATGATTGGTGTGTGTGTGGGTGGGTGGTTCGGCCGGTGGTGTGGGCTCTCTAAATAACAATGGTCTGTCTGAAAGCCTGGAATAAGATACCTCTGTGTGTGTGTGTGCACATGGCTCTCTCTGTGCTTATGATGTGACAGGACACGAACAAAAGGATTTGGTTAGAATTAGTCAAGGATTAGACATCTATTTTAATGTCTTTTGTCGAGTCAAATGTGTTATATGCCGCTCGAACGAACAAAGTGGGCCAAGCCGCCGTGCTGCATACCAAGCGATCGTCAGTGTGCTGAAAAAGCTGGAAAGGCTAAGGCACACTGTTGGATATTACAAAGTGAACATCCTACTTTACAGATAAATCAAATAAACTTATTCATGACTTGTTGATGGCATCAAAAAATCAAAAAGTGCTTACATTTTTCTTTTCTAACACAGCTATTTTCCTGCGAGTCAGAACCTCTCACAGCACATTTTTTTGCATCCTTCAAAACTCTTTGAGCCTTTTGAGGGTCCTGTTTCCATAGCAACTAAGGTTGGGTGTGTGTGTGAGTGTGTGTGTGTGTGTATATATACAGTATATATGTGTGTCCAGCTCAACTTGTTGCATTTTGTGATGCTCACAAGCACCGAGGTGTGCCTCCAGGCTTCAGAGGACAGCACCAGGCTATAAACACGGTGCGTTTGGTACAAAATCCCACACACCTCCATATGTACACACAAAAGTATGTTCGCACTTACAGACTATACGTGTGAACACCTGACATATATATATATATATATATATATATATATACACACACACACACACACAACACCTGTAATTGCTGCAAACGGATGGCCTGGCTGGTGAAAGTACTTGGTTATTCTCTTGGCTTCACCTTGTGGTTTTTTCCTTGTTGATCAATGCAGCAGCAGCTTCGTTCTGCCCAGCATCATGTTTACATGCTGCAGTCAGTAATTTGGAGGCAGAACAACATCTCTCTCATCCTGCCAGTTATCACAGTTTACTGAGCATAGCATCTCTCTGTCTCTCTTTCACCTCCTCCTCCTCTCTGTCTATTTCATCAGTTTGTGTATGTACATAAAAATGTGTCCCTTCGTGTGTTCAGCCATTTATCGACCTGTCTACCAACGTGCCTGTCTAGCCCTCCCTCTCCTTGAAACTTCTTCCACTTTCTTCCCTCTTTCTTCCCTCATCACCTCAGTTTCACTCGTCACTTTCCTCCCCTGCCCATATCCTCCCTGTGCCGCTCCGTCTTAACCCTCCGCCCGCACCCACATCCCATGTCCCAGACTGTCATTTGTCACCTGTATCTCCCGTTGATGATAACATCTGTCTGTCTGTTGATAAATCAGTCATCTGCCACGGATCAAAGTGCAGAGAAGCTCACAGATACAGGCAGCTATCGTTGTCATCCGTCCACCTGTCAGAGCCAGCCCTCCCATCGTCTCCTCCCCCTCTTTTCCTCTCTCATGCTGCCCTTGGTTACTGACACTAAAGTCAGAGAGATAGTCAAGCAAAATGCAAATACAGTAATTTAATTACAGATAATGTAGTATACAATAGCAATGTAGCCACAGGTTAGGTTATAAATGCTGGTAACCTTATCAAAATGTAGTAAAATGTGCCACATAATGGACTACAAATGTCAGCTGAGTTAATGGAGTTGAATGATAACACCGCATTATTGAATATCAGCTATTATAAAGTCATAAATGAGGTGACATTTAATGGATGATGGAATAATACTATGAACTAATATGTAATAAAAAGAATGCAATATGTAACATCCTGAATAACATAACAGATGAACGTTGTGCTGTTACTAGCATACATTTAAAGTCCATTTTGAATATGGATCTAATTATATTTAAACCATTACTTTATTTTGTTCAAGACATTATGTTATCAAACTGTTCTGTGCAAAAGTACAACTGAAGTTATACATTTTTTTTTGGTTTAAACATTTCATCCAAAGAGTTTCTTTTTGACAGCATAAGACACATAAAGACACAATGTAGGACATTGTACAGATTGAATGAGTTTATAATGAGCAAAAAGTGGATGTAGTCTACTTTAACGTGGCATTGTTTAAGGATAAAACATAATATGGGATCAAGAAATCCAAGTTTATGGAAGCTTAGGGGTTTGACATCACTGCTAGAAAGCACTATATGTACACTATTTACCAGATTAGTTTCACCTGGAGCACATTCGCAGTGCTCCAGGTGAAAATTAGTCTCACATACTCAGACACTGTTTTTTAGCCACACTTTATTCTTTATTTGGATCCCCATTAGCTTCCACAAAGTGGCTGCTAGTCCACGCAAAAGAAGTAACAATAAAACAAACAACAATTTAAAATAACGGCATATCAATTAAACCAGAAAGGCAAAACAGGCCAAATCTAAAAATCAGAAACAAGTGAAATTACTCTGCATATGAAACAATAAACAGAGAGCCCACAAAATTGTCACAAATACACAGCAGCATTAAAGAAAACAATCAAAAGGTTCTAAAACAGCAATACCCACAATAGCATCTAAGCTGGATTCATCAATTTGTGTTTTAGTGACTTTCTGGAAAGAAAATCTACCTTTGGTCTGTCTGATGTTGGTGGGGAGCCTATTCCAAGCAGAACAAGCTCGATAGAGAACAGTTCTCATCATACAATTTGTTCGAGGACTAGGCAGCACCAGTTGACCTGTGCTCACTTGACATGTATTATACCCATGACAGAAACCAGTATATAATAGTTTTTCGCAGAAGAAGTGTGGTGTATTATTCCAAATGACATTATGTAGGAATAACAGAAGACAAGATTTCAGTTTATCCTCCACAGTTAAGCCACGATAATCGTTTATGCATCTCACACACATTTGTACTGAAAGAACAACGGAGAACTAATCTGGCTGCTCTGTTCTGTGCAATTTGAAATTTTTTTTAGACGTTTCTCAGCAGCACTTGACCGAATGACTGGACAGTTCTCCAGGTGTGACAGAACAAGTGACCGAACAACATCAGTCATTACAGAAGATGGAACATAAGCAGAGTATTTCCTTGAAACTGCAATGCCCTTTCCCATGCCCTTTCCTATCATGGAAACACTAGCGGGTCTAGGGATGGTAATGTCATTTTGTTGGTTGGTTTGTCCACCACTTTTTTCTAGACTGAAAATATCTCAAAAACCATTGGATGGATTGTCATGAAATTTGCCACAGAAATTCATGTCTCCCTCGGGATGAATTCCTATAACTTTGGTGATCCTTCAACTTTATATCTAGCGCCATCATCAGGTCAAACTTTTAATTTCTCAGATATTTTATGACCAAATACCTGCAAAGGGATTGGCGGGTGTTGTTGGGAGGGATGGAGGCAGACAAGAGAGGAATAAATAACACAGAAGACAGAAGAAGGTCTACACAGGATGCATTCAGGCACAGCATTGAGTGTAGGTCACCCGTGTTTTGGCAGTGCTCAGAGCCCAATACACAATCACTGTAGTTATGCACATAAACCGAAAATAAGACTTTTTTCAAACACGAGCCGTTACAGAGCTTGTGTAGACAGCTGTATTGATTACAATGGAAGTCTGTTCAGTCAGACGTGCAAGAGACGGACAAAAAATGCAGCTAAAACCCCTCCTGTCTAGACACGCCGTTAGTTTGAATCAAAGTACATACAGAACAGGAACAACACTAAGCACAGCTTTCTGGCCACAATGCAGGAGTTGAACATTGCACACAAGTCAAATGAAAACAAATCAATCCTATTTAAGTTGTTTAACCACAAGCCAAGAGCGAAAAGACAAGTTCACAGCGACAAGCTATAAGTGGATAATGTGTTGTCTAACATTACATTCAGCAGATTCAGAGTGCTGTTTCTTGCCACCTGTTGATTTTCACATTTTTGGTCTCAATGGTTGACCGGATGAGCAAGTCTCATTTCCCTTCATTCCCATTTCGTGCTGGGAATTGCAGAGAACAGTCGTCTTGTGTGTAAAACGAGGTAGGAGTTAATGCCAGTAAGATTAACAGGTACATTTACAGGTGCTCACATTAAATCTGTGTGGTCCAGTTCAGCTGATCATTATCAGTTAATGGAAGAAGAGATGTGGGACTGTTTTGTACTGAAGCCCTGATGGAAAATCAGGGTTGTTAACATAATTGGGATGTATTGGCTGTGCACCGAGTTTGCCTTTAGCCTGGCGCAGTAGGTTGTAGCTCTTTTGGATGAGCCCAGTATTTGGTATTCGGATGGACAAGTCCCACTCTTGGCCGTAAGAAAGGAGCCAGGCAGTGTGACAATTAGGCTAATGACAGTTGAGAACGGGCTCAGCGACTGGCGTGGAGTTTGATTGTTGTGGGATTGAGGAGGAGGAGGAGAAGCAGGCCGAGGATGGCAGGGATTTGAAGGTGGGGTTGTTGTAAAGACCCCGGCCCAGTCAGGTGTGCCAAACAGAGCAGAACAGTTGGCCGGGCATGGTAGAGCCTGGAACAGCACAGCTTGGCTCAGGGCTGCTGTGACCTCCTGCCACTTCTAACAGCTAGTGCAGGAAAACGCAGAGCAGAAAGAGGAGGGAAGATGGCACGAAAGGGATTGGAGGGTGTTGTGGGAGACAAGAGAGGGATAAGACACACAGAAGACAGAAGTGGGAGGAATTAGAAGCAGCAGGGGAAGTGGTGAGGAGTGATGGGAATTTAAGAAGCAAGGCGCAATGATGGAGAGGAGAAAAAGACAAGTGGAGCCAAGCGGAAGAAAGGGAGGGAAATAAGGTAAGTGACACATCTAGAGAATAAAAAAGATGCTGCAGGAGGAAAAGGAAAAATGTCACAGGGAAATTTGAAATTTTGTTGTCATTTCACACAACTGGACTGGATGAAAAATTAAATAAACCGAACACTAACAGAGTGCAAACTATAGATTTATTGTATTGTCCATGAATATGTAGATATCATTTTAATTTTTTTTTTAAAGAAGGGACATGAAATTTGTTAACGACATTCTTGTTCCCCTCAGAATGAATGTGATTCCTTCACTTTCCATACATTCATTAATTTGTCAAATACTACAATGCCAATACTATAATACTGTGCCTGCAAAACTAATGACAATCCCTTCCTCCTTAGCTGTACCTTGTGTTTACTGCTGCTGAGCAGATGTTAGCATGCTAACACGCTACACTAATAAAAATTATACCTGCTAAACATCAGCATCTTAGCATTGTTCCTGTGGGGATGTTAGCATGCTGACTTTAGCCTGTAGCTCAAAGCAAAGCAAGCACATCTCACAGAGCTGTATGGCTGTAATACTGTAATCAAAATCACGATCCTTCCCTTACCATAGAGCTGCACTAATCAATATTTCATATTAACAATAGGTCAAATGACTGTATGTAATATGAAAGATGATGAACCTGCGGAGAATTATCACACGACTCTGCGGTTCCCCATTTTATCGTCTTTCAGCTGAATGTTTTGGTTTTACGGTACGCAATTCCAGTGTTATGATTCACTCACCATCTCATCAACACGGTTTCCAACAGGAGGCAGCTGTTTTCAGCGAAAAAGTTCTAATAAACTGTACACCGTACGCTACCTGCTTAACAACAAATGGCTGACAGACAAAGTTAGCCACTAGCTGGTGAACGTAACGGTGCATTTAGCAGCCGATGTATTTATAATATTTCCCTCAGGAGCTGGTGGAGACCCAGTGAGAGCTAAGAGGAGGGTGGATATTGGACTTGCGACTCCAAATGAAAGCTAATGTTGCTCCATTTCTGCTGGATGTGTAAATAGACAATTGTTTGCTAACTTGTTAGCCATAACCATTTTACACTTGTTACACTACCCCCAAGTGCCCCTTCCTCTCCCAAAAATCAGGTTTAACTGAGCATTGTAGTATCCTAAAAACATGGGGCCGCAGAAGATGAACCCCAGTCTTTGGTGTCAAAGTATGGGAACAAAGCACTATCATAATTCTTAAAAACATCAGCAGTGAAGTTAATCCAGGCAGCAGTAATTTTCACTCCTGAATGTATTTTGGCAAAGTAAATTAATAGAATAGAAAGATATTTTGTAGGAGACAGGGTTGAGTGGGATGCCACTGTTGTGAGGAAACTGTTGCTGATAAAATGAAACCATCCTTCTGGTTAGAGGTCAAACAGGTAGTTGTGAGGTCGGCATCCCCTTCATCCTTCCCTTGTTGGTTGTGTGCAACCTGCAGTGGTTATGAGACAGAAACATATGAGCCTCTGATGCGTGATGATCGATACAATTGAATTAGCTGTGATACACTGACTGGACACAGGAAGGAGATCCTCTGCTGGGTATTCTTGATTAGATTAAAGATGTTCTCATCTCATTTAAGGCTGCTACAGATGGCTGTTCCCAGGTCACCTCTTATAAATGTCAGAACTTGGTTGATGATAGCTCCCAAAGCCAGTTTTAACTATGAGATGTTTCTCTGGAAAAGAACCATTGAGAATTGAGGCAGTTTGAAGCCAGACCTCTGAGCAAACAGTATGATGAGTTGTTTATGATAACAACAAGCAATGCTGTGTTTTACATTTTAACCTCTCAATTTCTGTACCCCATGAGCCACTTAAGCTGGGTGTTTTAGGGTCTAAAACAGCCGAGCAACTTCAAGGCCTGCTCTTGCATTAAATCTATTCAGAACCGAACTTTGTGGGTCATTTAGTTGAGGTAAACATTGAAATTGGCCGTGCGTAATGGCACTGCGCTCTGGAGCGGCACTTCTCAAATCGCAGGCTGCAGATTTATCAACATATCTGTCCTGCTGCAGGGATTTAGTTAACTGAAGGAGCTTTTCATATAGAATGAAGCAGCTGTGGATAACAGATACTGTAAGAATCAATTATATTAATTTACTGTAAATGCAAAACGCCCTACTATTGTTCCTATTTGAACCACATTAAATGTAAATTTCTGATGCCGATTTAAACACATGGTTTGAGAGGGTTTAATTGAAGCACTTTATTTACATTTTAAGCATCATTCTGTTATTGCTGTGCATTTGCTTAAGTATTTAGCTCGTTTGTTGATAAAATCACAAAAGTGGCAGAAGACTGACTTCACACTTGAAACAAACGTGGTTCTGAGACGTCTGTCAATGTCTATGACCCAGTTTCCACCAAAATACCGACAAAACTCTTTGTGCTGCGTCATTTGAATGAACATCCCACCTGTGTAACATGCGCTCTGTGCTAGGCACCAAAGTACCACACACGTGGGCAAAGCGAATTTCAAGGTCATAGCGCTTTTCGTCGTGCCGCCACGAATATCGGGTCCCTAAAGCAAAACCCAAGAGCAGACGAGTTGCACTCTGTTGAATGAGGCTGCACTTTGCTCCATCAGGCGTGGGAAGAGCTTACATTGTTTTCAGTGAGCATTGTCAATCACGTGTTGTAGTTGAAGGCAGATATATTCACCTTTTTCCTGACCCTTGACAGACCACAGTGAGCAAAGCAACGTTTGTTCCAGAACACACACACGACCAATTTTCTAGTGTGATCCTGGTGACAATTATTTGCAGTGAGTGGGCTGTTTGTCCACTCATAGAGCTGATACGGCTCCGAGGCAGCTGTTCAAATTAACTCTGATGGGTGAGGACTTAATATAAACACTGGTACTGTTGATTTTTATAGGGGCAAATGAACACTGTCAAGTTTGCTGTTCAGAGTGAACCAACTATTGCTAACACTCTAAAAGATAATAACAATGTCATTTCATTTCTGTTAAAATCACCATTAATGCGATGGATTTGCTGCGGTTTGAAGCTTGTCCTGTCTGTTATGGACGAGGTAAAACTTAAGCAGAACAAAGAGCTACCAGAGGAAAGCTCCTGGAAGGATGATTATCCATCATTTTTAATGAGATGACTATATTTTGTAAAAATCTAAATCTAATCAACTTTCGAGAGGATGAGCTGCCCACCAAACTTCAGCCAAATTTCTAATGAACATCTTGTGAATAAAGAAAAACTTTGTTCCAACTTTATTGGCAGAGAAAATAACAGCATCAATTTTAAGCTTGATGGGAATAGGACTGTTAATTAAATCACGTTGAACACATCAGAAGAAATACTCATGAGACACAGAGTGGGTACGTGCAGGCAGAAAAGTGACGAGTCGAGTTGAACCGAATATGCTGAACTGGATGGAAGTGAGTTTGAGTTTACATTAATATCCTCTGAAGAGGGGATTCTTTGAATAGATCACACGGCTGCAGATGCTCGCTCGTTGGCTGTAGTAATACCTCCCTTCTCCAACCCATTCCTTCCTCAAAGCTCCACTCTCTCCAGAGAATCATCTCTGCTCATACCTGGGCCTGCACGATGGCTCCCCGCAGGAGACTTTCGAGAGGAAATCTTGCCAGGAGTTTCTGTCTCCAAAAACTTTTTTTTNNTTGTCCAGTTCTTGAATTATTTAAAAGGGAAGTTGAGCCTCTGTTTCTGCATTCAAACTTTTTCTTTCTGTGCTGCTGGTGGAGGAGAAGGAGGAGGCGGCGGAGGAGGAAGAGGCTGCTTCGGGTGTCTGCGATATGTTATTTTCTCTCAGCCATGCCACAAGCTGGGAATCTGCACCCAGAGCTTAGCATTAGAATTAAGGTTGCAGATATTAAAATGATTAATTCGGTCTCACAAAGCCGAGCTCCCATTTAGCCCAACCACTTTTATGTTGCTCTCCTCTCCCCTGCTCATACTGAAAATGCCCTATTCATGCAGATGTTCCATTATGAGTAGGCATGATGATGGCGGCACAGAGGGTGTGTGTGTGTGTGTGTGTGTGTGTGTGTCTTTCTGTTTGAAAATGATAAAGCCTCTGGGAGAAAGGGAGGAGAGGGAAATGAAGAAGGGGGTAAAGGAGGAAGAGCATGGAGAGCGATGACTCTGAGTTGACAGTCGGAGGTCCAGAATTCAACACCATTCACAGACCTATTCTCTCCCACATGAACAATGTATGGGCCAGCATCCCATTTCATATGCATTACAATGCTGCTGTCTTCCTCAGCCAGCCAAATAACCAACCATTCAGCCCTTTTCCTGGCCTCTTCCCTCTAGAAAGCAGAACCCAAACATATAACACAAATGAATCTCTTCCTGGTGCTCATATGCATCACCCTCTGAGGAACAAGCACATTCACATGCTGTATAGGAGAAGTAGGATGGAAGACATCCAATCAGCATTGACAAAGCATTGATGGTAAACTGTAGATTGTATTTTTCTTGGCATAGACGCCCAATTGTGGGTATGAATCCCATAATTGGTCCCCTTGACCAACACTATTCTGACTCTAGAAGGATTGTTGATGCTGGAAGATGATTGGATGTTGGCATCAGTGTCAAGGGGTGGAGGCAGTGTGCTACAGCTAATTGGATGGATTAAGTGGATGGCAATTAGGGTAAGTGAGAGAAACTTTAGGCTCACTTGATTGGATGAAGTGAACGAGAAAGGAGATGTCCATTAAACTGCGACTGGGAGACCTGCCATTGACTGCTACATAAGTAGCTAAGCTAGCACTTCTGCTAGTGGGCTAATGTGCTAGCAAGTTTACTGCTGACCACAATCGGTCTAGCCAATATTATAATGTTATCTTGTTATCTTGAGACCCCGCTGGCTGTGGCTTTCACAATGTTTTATGCACTTTTATTGAACAAGACCTAAGACTCTACAGCCATGCTAGCAGCTCTGTGAGGCTGTACCTTGTGGCACAGTGGTGCTTTGAGCTAAATGCCAACGGCAGCACGCTAACATGCTCACAATGACAATGCTAACATGTAGATGTTTAACTGGTGTGATATTTACCATTTCCCCCATCTTACTTAAGTGAGTTCACATGCTAACATTTGCAAATTAGCACTAAACACAAAGTACAGCTCAGGATCATGGGAATGTCATTAGTTTTACAGGTATTTGCTCATAAAGTGTTGAACAAATAAACATTTGGACCTAATGATGGTGCTAAATGAACATGCATGAGATCAAAGTTATTAGTTCGTCTTATCGGGATCATGAATGTACCAAATTTCACAGAAGTCCATCAAATAGTCAAATGTCAACCTGCTGGTGCTGCTATAGGAAAAGTCACTAGGATCACTAAAGTCATTAGGATTGATCCTCTGGGGACAATTAATATCTGTACAAAATTTTAGGGCAATTTATTCAATAGTTCAATAGAGATATTTCTGTCTGGACCGAAGTGGTGGACCAACCGGCCGTCAGACTGGCAAAACAAAAAATGCACACATTTCAGTAAGGCACTGATGATTGAAAATGACATTTCTTCTGCGAGACATTGTGAGCTGAGCTTGCGGAGGTCTTTTGCTGGACTCACACATGGAATAAGAATTTGAGGGAAAATTCTGTGCTAATACATATATACCGTATAGGCCTAAAAAGGGTTTCTCATATGTGGTTTTGAAAAAGCGATAGACATAATAACAAAGTGATAGTTATGTTTGAATGGATATTTATGAAGGGTATGTCATGTCATGTTTTGGAGGGAGGTCAGCTTGCTTTATTTAATTTGTTCCTCTCGTAGTCATTTTTATATTTGAAATTTTTTAAACCACAGTGATAATGTACTGCTTTGTGAGGTGAAAGAATAAAGAAACGCAGCCTTGAATCTTTACTGTGTTTTCCTGTTTGCTCTAGAGAGTTTTACTGCTATTATTATTCATGGACAGTTGTGTTATGCACTTCTTCTCTGATTAACTTACAATACAAGTACCAAAAAGTAGCCTACTGACTACGTTTGGCTTGACTGTCACGTGACCCTCACTGTAGGTCGTGGCTGTCCCTCGAGAGTCTCCCTGGTCAGACTGAAATCGGCTCCTCGTTCATTCAAGACGGTTAGATGTATTCACTTCTGGTTAGCTTTGTGCCGAGTTCAATTTGAACCTTCAACTCCAAAATTGTGAGGCTGTTCCAGTGTCCTTATAGGTTGACCTTTCATTCAGTAAATTTTGATTGTTTCATGCTTTGTTAATAGTACTGCATAATGAAATAACACAAGCCCCACCAAAATCGCAAACTTGGGTCTGACCACACTTTTAGATTCAACTGATGGGATAATAGAGGCAGTAGGTAAAGAAAATAACATTATGTGGATGACATAAGAGTGGCTTACTGTCCTCTTACTGTACTTAAAAGTAAAATGATAGAAAGTTTGAAACTCGCTCCTCATTTTGTTGTTTCTTACCAAGGAGGGGAAACAAACTAGTATTTTTAGTGGTGCTCCATTAATGACTGTTGCAGCAAAGTTGGAGCTGATGTCGGAGCAGTGTCTCACAATCAAAGGAGAATGTGTCCCCGACCTGTAGCCTTGTCTGACCCACTTCAGCTCTGTGCTGCACATCCATTCTCCTAATTGCCCACCTGTGGGCATCCTAATTGGCTTAGTACACTGGTTTTAATCAGGGAGAGTACCACGATTAAGACCCCGAGACTGCCTCCGCAAAGCTTAGACATGGCAAGAAAGCAGAGTAAGGGAAAGACGGCAGGAGAAAGAGAGGGACTTACCGCACCGGCAGAGTTAGAAATGACTGTTTAGTAAATGAAAACAAAGTACTTGTGGCATTTTGAGCCACCTCACACACAAGCGAGTACTTAATGATGTGCATTAAAGCAGAGATTTATTAAGGAATCTGTAGAAGGCCATTAGCTACGCCTTTGATTTATTCATCGGGGACTGAAGCAGCACAATAAATATGGAAATAACTCCTGGCCTTTTCCGACCACAGCTCTGGGGAACACCCGACCAGAATAAGAATTTGGATCCGGAGGGTGTCGATATCTTGTTTGGAGATGAGCTCATGATAGCTAGTTAGAGGTTTCTGTCCGTGCAGACATAATCACTGATGGCAGAGGGCTGCAATAAATTCACTCTGCTTCAATCCACTCTGCACACACACGAAAATCTTTGCAAACAGACGCTCACACACACAAAATGTTAACTCCTAATGAAAATTGAATTACGCATAATGCAATTCTTAATGCTAGTTTTTCTCTGTCTCTCTGCCCAGTGAGCCAAATGCAAGAAATTCATTCATTTGCTCAGATGTATAAAGTCAAGGTCAAGTGGAGACAAGAAGTTCTGTTCCTCCAACCAAACCAGCTGTCAGTATTTATATCTTCTTCTATATATATTTATATCTATCTACACTATTTCTAGATAACAATTTGAATATCACATATAGGGTATATGTTGGATTTCACCTAGAAGATTTATCATCTGGTAGCTTTTACTGTTTAGAAGCTGATCAGGCCAAAGGAAATAATTCAGTCTGTGCTTTAACATCTGTGTATGTAATTAACCAAGGGTTAATTAAGGGTTGAGAGCTTCTGTCCATGCTAATTTAATTTGCCTATACTGTACTTCTAAAATACACAAAGCCCCTTGTATGTTTGTCCTGTAAGTACAGTATGCACACGCTCTGCAGCTCCTACACTATTTATTATCAGTGTAATTCTTTTGTTTTACCCACTTTTCCTCAGCCTGCTTAATTTTCTCTATTTTGGTTACTGATTAACTGCATTTCCCACTATTTCTTTCAACAATCCCCATGACAATAAGTGTTCAATCTTTGCATGAAGATTACCTGTCCAACCCCTTATTCAAAATGAACATGTCAAGTCAAGTCAAGTCAAGTCAAGTAGAACTTTATTTGTCCCCAGAAGGACAATTGGTTGTGCAGCAGTAAAAACAGTAATATCACACAACATTAAAAAAAACACACACAAGACAATTAAATACAACATTTAATAAAAAATTAAAAAATGTCTTGTGATTGCATTCTGGTCAATTGAGTCTAGCTTCTTTCAGCTCATTGTTTTGGCTTTATGGCCTGCAATTTTTCTGGTTTGGTTCACCACTCTCATTAACCTTGTTCCCAGCCACACCAGGCTTCTGTTTTCAGCAAGAAAGGCTCTGATAAATCAATTGTTCGCAGCGTGCCGAGCTTCAAACGGCAGAAAGACAGAGTTAGTGAGTAGCTCCTGAATGTAGAGGAGCAGCGAAAGAGCTGCTAGATGTTCTCGAAATGAATGCTATTTCATGTGTAAATATAGCCAACATGTTCACCAGAACAAACACCTGATGTGCAATATAAATAAAATTATATTCTTATTGCACAGTTGAAAATAATCCATTTGGTGTTTATAAATAACTCAAATGTAACTCCGGAAATCTTTGGTTTGCTGTAATCATTTAAGAAGCTGTAAGTTCCCAACCAGAACATTACCCTCGGCTCCATCACGAAAGATATATTTTCCAGCGTCACAACTTCACTCTTTACAGAGCCATACATCACTGTGGCAGATCTCATCACTGAACATGGGCAGGGCAAGTGCTTGCTTTCTACCAAACTAGATAACTGCCTGCCACTGTATGTGAACTGCTGTACTTTGGCTCGATCTTCAAAAGAACGGCAAAAAAAAAATCTAGTTTTTCTGTCTCTGCAGACATTCGGTTTGATGTTACACTATAACAGCCAGGTTCCACTCCTGTTACATGTGATGTACGCTAGATAAATGACAGATGTGTGAAATTGGAACTTTTACACTCGTAAACACTTTACTGTATACTGTGTGGGTTCAATATTTGAGCTACATTACACACAGATACGCAGATAAGTTGTTGTTAGCTGTGATCACATATGACATCTGCTAAAACACAAAGCACAGCTCAGAGTGTCAATAGTAACAAACAGCAGGAATGCAAAGGGCACAAAGGGCACTGTTGCATCAATTAGATGTTACTACGCAACTATCTAATTAGCAGCTTAGCTAAAGTAAAAGGGAAAGGATAACAGTGTTGAACATGAATTCAGATTTAAAAATATCTCCTTGGGTTTTAACAAACATGTAGTGTCCGTATCATATGAAGACTAGACTGAGAGTTAAAGGCACAAGCCACGAATTTTACACAGAAAGATAAGTTTACCACCATTCAGTGGAAGAAGTATTCAGATCCTTCACTTAAGTAAAAGTACTAATATCATGTAAAAATACTCTGTTACAAATAAAAGTCTTGCATTGAAAATGTTACTTAAGTAAAAGTATGTAAGTATAATCAGGAAAATGTATTAAAAGAAAAAGTACTCGATGCAGACATGTCCCCTGTGACTGTTACACAATTATATATTATATCATCGGATTATTATTACTAATAAAAAAGATTAAAAGCAGGATTTTACTGTAGTTGGTGGAAGTGGAGCTAATTTTGAACTATTTTGTATCAGACTACAACTAATGATTATTTTTATTCTGGATTAGTCTGCTGATTATTTTCTCCTTTAATCGATTTGTTATGTTGAATTATGAAAATAGTGAGAAATGTAACAACCCAGAGCCCAACGTGACACCTTCACAATGTTTGTTTTTGTTCAACCAATATTCCAAACTTCAACATTATATACAGGATACTGTTGGGCACTTTAATTCATAACAAAACAAAATATTTTATAAGCTTTTTATATGTTTTATATGCAAAAATCTTAATTTGTAAAGTAACTAGTAACTGAAGCTGCCAGATAAATGTTGTGAAGTAAAAAGTACAATATTTCCTCTGAGATGTAGTAGAGTAGAAGTAGAAAGTGACTTGAGACTCGAGTAAAATAACAGTAAATTTGTATTTAAGCACAGTACTTGAGCACATTCCCCCACTGCTATCCTCTGTAGTGTAATGTTTTTGATGGCTCTGGAGGAAGCTTTGTTAAGTCCGATAAAATAAACCTCATGATGTTATGGAGCTTGAGCACATAGGGACAAAAAGTCAGGATATCTCAGCCTGTGCTCTGCTTCCATTTCAACCATTCTTTTTTATATGTAACACTCCCCAAGGCACAAGAAAAGCAAATTCACACGCAATATGGAAGAAACTGTATGGAACGAGCTCTATGGAAGCGTAATACGAAACTGTTGGAGGACCCCTTTTGTCAGTGTCTTTGGACTATGTTTACATCCTACTGCGTGTGACCACAGATTCACCAATCTATAATATCAGTGTCAAAGAGAAATCCAGAAATCATCTGATTTCGACCCAAAACATGAGCTACTGTGTGATCAACAGGTGACTTCTCTGAAGTATTTCCTGGCTGATGATCAAACTCACTGATGATTTTCTTTCATGATATTTCATGAGGCTCAGAAGAATTGTCTTTTGAATGTTCTTACTCCTCATGCTGCACATTGCATCAGAACCTTTTTCACGACATATTACGTATCAGACTGTGTACAGTATGTCTTTATGCTTGTGTTTCACAGCTACTTGCCGTCTATGCATCGGTCCCAGAGGACCGAGCAATACTCAATATGCACAGGCCCTGTAGTCATTTGCATTATGTGTGTGGGGGGGCGTGTCCCGTGATGCCGTAGCCTACAGAGGATCTCCTCTTCTACTTCTAACACTCCACATATCTTGCCATATGTCTCTGAATGCATTCAAACACATGCAAACTGTAAATGTACACTCAAACACACTTTACACATGCACAAACAATCACAGAACATGTACACACACCTAGCAGCTTTCCCCGTTTCCCTTTGCCTCTGAGGAAATCTAAATAATAATTCTGTGTGTAATAATGCCAGTAATGCCAATCCACATTGGAGCAAGCGTAGAGTGTCCTGAGGGAGTGCTGCCTCACATGCACATCAAAGCCATAATAGAGAGATTGGCATCCAGGCAGGCTGCTGTGTTTGTCTATATGTGTCTATTACATACAGTAATGTGGAACCAGATGCTCCCATGTGAGCATCCTACAGGGCATAAACCTGCAATAATCAGATGAATCCCGCATTATTAAGGGATTCTTGTTTTTCTGGAGGATCAAGCCACAAGATACATGCCGTGCTTTGATCAGGATCACATGGTTCCAGTGCACAAGGCCAGCATGAATGTCTCTTTTAATGGTTAAGAAACTGAATATTGTTATTTACCTGTGAAAACGCACACAGGGAAAGAGACAGAGGATATTGTTTTGTACAACATTTACCTGAGAAAAGAAGGTGTTCATATTTTTAGACATGATCAGTCTGACATTTAACTGCAACAGACTGAGAGCTTCAAAGCAATGCAGTCACAATGCACAAATATCTACAAATGCACACCAAAGGACCACAAATGCACACAAACCCACACACACACACACACAACACAATAACTGATAACTGTCCCCCGGTTCAGATATCATTGTTGAGGCAAATTGCAATATCAAAAACAAACAATAGACCTGCAATTTCAAATAGACTGAGGGAGGGGATGTGAGCATATTTACACAGAGCTCCATGCAAGGCGGCTACATATCTGTAAGCCACTGTTGATGGAGATAGCAGATAGAATTTACCAGCGTTGCACTGTGAGTGCATGTTTACATATGCATATGCAAACGCCACATGAGTCTCCACAGCCAACGCTAGCTCCTGGAATGGGAATGGATCCAGCTGTTGCCCTTGGCTACAGATTGTGTGTTTGTGCATGTGCAAGTGTGTGAAGTGCATAAATGTGTTAAAGAGCCATATCTATCTCTCAAACACCTGTGATCCACTCTCTAATACCCCCCACTTCCTTTATGCACATAGAGGGAGCTTGAAATAAATTCAGAGGGAGAATTCATTCCAGTACAAAGTTTGCAATCTCTTCTTTGAGTTTTGCAGCACAGAACTATGACTGTCACACATGAGCATGTGTGAGGCGCTACAGCTATGATTGTACAGCATCACAATGCACATATTGATTGTGAAGATGGATTATGGACAATATGTATAGAATGATCAATGATATCAAAGCCAGGTAAGCTCTTGAATATAATGCAGGGGTCATAACCAGCTATTATTCATCTTAGATGCAGAAAGACATGATAATGGAGGGTTTCCTAAGCAAGGTTATGGAGCCAGAATACTAACTGAATTAGCGTGAAGCTGATTAGTAAGGGAAAGTGCTTGTTTCCCAGACAGATCAGAGAAAAAGTGTCAAATTTGGGGGATCCAATTTGCTAATTTCTCACTCAGAATTTAACTTTCCCAATAAACATTAGAATGATACAATTTATTGATTTCTCCTCAAGGGTTTAACTTCCTTAAAAGCCAGTTGTTTCACGTTGGATTGAAGCACTTCAGCACTGAAGTCTGACTGAATGCAGTGAATAAAAGGCAGTGTTGTGAGCTAAATGCTAATGTTTGCATGCTAAGATGCTCGCACACAACGCTAACAATGCTAACATGCTGATGTTTAGCAGGTATAACAATTACTATGTTCACCATCTTAGCTTAGCATGTTGGCATGCCATGTACTCAACATAAAGTACAGCTGGAGCTGATGGAAATGTCATTAGTTTTACAAATATTTGGTCATAAAGCAAAATACTGGACAATTTAAAATCTAGATGAAAAGTTAATGGATCACCAAAGTGATTACAATTCATGCTGAAGGGAACATGAATGTCTGCACCTAATGTCATGGCAATCCACTCAATAGCTGTCATGACATTTCACTCATATTTTAGTGGATAGGTAAATTTTGACCAACTTTGGCACTAGATGAAAAGTCAGAGGATAACCAAAGTCATTAGGGTTCATGCTCTGGGCACCATGAATGTCTGTACCAAATTTCATGGCCATCCACCCAATAGTTACAAAGACATTTCACTAAACAATACAAATGTCAACCTGCTGGCGGTGCTAGAGGAAAAGGCAGGGATCGCGAAATTCA
Source organism: Oplegnathus fasciatus (assembly GCA_003416845.1). NCBI lineage: Eukaryota > Metazoa > Chordata > Actinopteri > Centrarchiformes > Oplegnathidae > Oplegnathus > Oplegnathus fasciatus. Next base: position 425,215 of record NTHP01000442.1, read on the forward strand.
GTAAGATTCATCCTCTGGGGACCATGAATATCTGAAGAATATTTCACATCAATCCAGCCAATAGTTGTGGTGGATAGACCAAGGGACAGACGACATCAACATCCAGAGAGCCACGTCATTTGCGCGTCTAAAAAACAAACCAGAGCAACTGATACTGTTCAGAGGCCTTTCTCCATTTGTGATCTAAAGGATTCATTGTCAACATCATTTTGATCATAATCATGATCAAAAGCTCACATACCCTGTCTTTCTCTTTATCCTCTTTATTATCAGTATCGCTATTATCAAACTTATCTCCTTCTGATCCATCTCTTCCTCATCCTGATCGTCATATCTGTCGCCATCATTACATTTTCATGTCATCATCGTGTTACCAAGCGATGGTCGCATGCAGAAAGCCTCAAAGTCACCTTTATCCCGCAAGATCAAAGCTGCCATCAGTGACTGAAGACTGGTGACTGATGTTTTTGGTCCTCACTGAGTTAAAACTCCCTCATTGTGTTGAAGAAGTAGCTGACAGCAACAACACATTGCACCCCAGTGATTGCGCTCCATTTCATCATGCATGTGCTTTGTTGGTGTCAGTTGAACTGCTGTAGACTTGCAGATAGATTTTAACAGTTGAAATGAGAACCGTTGACTGATTAGTTATGGGTGCATTGTTGATTCTTGAGCTGTCAATAAATGGAGTGTGGCGGGCGTCTCCGACTCAGAACGTGTGCCTCGAGCTGGAGATCCTCATCACACTCCATTAATTGAAGACAACTGCAACCCCATTTTAACTGTTACAATATTTGGCTGCCAGAGGAGAGAAATGTAATTGCACTATGCTGCACATCTTCACACAAAGCATTTCTTTATGTTTTTGACAATGTAAATCCAGGTATAAAAACCCTTATCCCTTTTGGACCCGTATCTATCTCAAAGGAGGAGATATACTGAGATACGAGAGGGATTTTAAGATGTTGCACTGCTGAGATTGTGCAATATTGGCTGCAACTTAATATCCTGAAGATCTCCTTGCTATTATACAATTGTGTGTGTGTGTGTAAGTTTATCTTCTCTCTGTATGTGCTTGCTACTAAAGCACACTGAACATCATAAAAAAGATTTCATATGTATGAGACTTGAGTAGCATATTCAGGGGGAAAACACTTTTATTTTGTATTAGAGTGAAGTTCATTATTCAGTAACCCTAAAGGCCCAGTCACACCAGCAGTTAAAGCAGCAAAATTTCAGTCAAAATTATTTTTGATGGACTTGCCACAATCAGTGGATTTTCTCTTCAAATTTTTCTAACTTTGACACATGAATTTTCGTACTTGACCCAATAGCTGCAGCTGAAGTTCAGCTCTCAAAGATGTTTCACTTCTGCTCAGTTCTGCTCCATAACTAAGAAAACCTCATTCAAAATCCCATTTATATTTGTAGTAACTCAAGTATGTAAAAATCCAGCTTTGGAACATACCCTTACTCAACAATGTTGTGTGATTCACTCATCTACTGTATCTAGATACGGACGGTGTTTTTTTTTTCAAAATGTTTGCTCAATATTTCTGTTTTAGTGGTATTTAGCGAACACCAGTTCCCATTAAAGCAGAAGTAGGTAAGCTGTATAAAAATAACTTATAGTCATATTTGCTAAAACTGTCACTATGTCCTGACAGTAGTACATGAGACAGATAATCTGTGAAAAAATCAGGCTCCTGTGGCTCCACCTACTGCCCCTAAGGCCATTCGCAAGAATCCACTGCGCCCGAATCAAAACAACCATACAGAGCCAGGAGGAGTATCTGACAGTGTCGTTCAAATTTTCAAGGTAAGTCCACTCTTCTCAATTCTACCGACTTCAGCTTTAACTCTAGACCATTGCTAATTTAAGGTCATGGCTTGACAAAAGGAGCGAGTGCATGTTGGTGAATATCATGAATATGGTCAAAACCAAGTTACAATGACGTGAGCACCCATGTTGCTGCGCTGGTAGATTTTCATGGGAGCCATTTTTATATGCTAACAAAATAATTGTTGNATTTTTTCAGAAAGGCAGATAAAATAAAAGCTAAATGAGAGACTGAAGTGAGTTACAGTGACGTCAGGACTTCGGCTCTCTGTAGCTGTCTTGATAGTGCTGAAGTTTGAGAGAACGGAGAGTCAAAAATGAAGGAAGGTATTGTAGCCTGTAAACTCCACAAAAGAAGAATGGTGTGCAGGAAGTTGAGACAAGAATCGATCATACAAACCTCTGTAAACCAATTGTCCCATTAGTGCTCTAGCTAATGAGCTAGCTTTGAGAAACTTTTTCCCCCTTCAGTAACTCTTTATTGAATAAAACGATGTACAGTCCTGAGAACAAAATGCCAGGGGGGAGTAAACTGCTCAAGAAGCTCTGCCAGTGACTGACTAATGCTTGCATATTCCCAGCTGACAAGGGTGTTAGCCGTTAGCTCACCAGCTAGTTTACCAACCAGCCCTCCTGGCAGTCACAAAGTTTCTACGGCCACATATTTTGTGAGGACGTGCGGATTAATTTCGCTGTGTCACTTTCTGTTGTGACATAGCCTTTAAAATACGGTGGATTCCATTTAGCACTTTTCCAACAAAGATGGCGTTATCTTCAGTCTTATGTCAGCTCTGATAAAGTGTGATTGCATTCATTTTTTGACTCTGCGGTGATCCTGCACTGCTCATGAAAAGTGAAAATACCTCTGCTGAGGAAGAAGGAAGCTACTGTATTTAGCCTCCAGTCTTTGCTGGAGTGATTCAACCATGTCTGCTGTAGGTGTCAGAGCCAACCTGCTGGTGTCAGGTGGGTTACATTTCACAGGTTAACCTGATAACCCGCCAACAACCCTCTGAGGATTTGCTGTCACATTCAATTACCCCACCTGAGTGGCTGTGTTTTTGTATGTGAAAGCAAGAGAGAGAGAGAGAGAAATAACAAGACGGAGAAAGAGAATATAGTGCCGAAAGGAAAGAGATTGATGAGTGTTTGTATGCTTGTGTGTCTGTTTGCCTGTCTGCTGTTTGCTTTCTGTGTGTACGAGTGTGTCTCCCTGTGTGTGTGTGCGCGCTGATTCATGTGCACCCATGCCTGCACGAGGCACATCCCAGCGGTGTGTAAAAATGCTGTCAGTAAGTTAATGTGATTTCCACTGGTGCCTTTGAAGTCGGTCGTGTCATCCTCATCACATCGTGATTCATCATCATTCAGCCGTGTGTTTGACCCGCACTGGCTCATGAAAACCAACTTTCTCGTGTCACATCTATCGTATCAAAGAGTTATGCGTGGAAGACTGATCAGGAGCACTTTTGATAGTCTGTGACAGTGAAGGATATCCCCTTGTTTGATTAACCACGAGGTTGGTGACAAGGAATCCTTTCTAACCTTCACCATGATTCTCTTTGACCTCAGTCATCTACACAGACAAGCTCGTTACTTTTTATGTTAGCTAACGTAATCTGTTTAGAGGAGACAAACCCCAAACTGTAATGGACTGTACAGTGGAAGTGTGTACGTCCAATCTACATGTCGGCCAGGTGCTTATTAAAGAATGATGAAAAGTGACTTAAAAGAGTAAGTTGACAGGGGTTGAAATGATGCAACAAATAGAGCAATCTGTAATCATGTGAAGTGATATTTCTTTATGTAACATATCTTCAAATTACATACAAACCACGACAATGAAGACAGGATGGTGGAACTGCTTCTAGCACCTTTGAGAGATTTAGAGTGTTAACTTGATTCCCATAAACTTAGTACATTATATCCAAGGAGACAAATGTTCCCTTCAGTATGTTTGGAGAGCTGTGATGAAATGAGTACAAACTAAAGCCTGGACTGATATGCAGGTTTAGCTGTTTCTTTATATGTTCTATGAATAATGGCAGAAAAGTGTAGACAGGTCCATCATTCCTCCTAAGTTACAGGAACTAGAATTGGTGCCATTGCCAAAATATCTAACCTTGCAGGTACAAGTGTGAGTTACGTTGTTTGAAAGAGAATATTCTGCTACACTAGAGAATTTCTGAAAGGAACATTTCACCCAAAATGTAGTTTTATTCATAAACTGCAGCTGGAACTGACACACCTCGTTTTGCAGATTTGAAGGTATTTATCAAATTCTCAACAGACTAACCTGTCTGTTAAGATTTAATGAGGCTTTTAAACATTACTCTCGTATTGAATTGATTAATGCTGGTTTGATGTCTTTATGTTTTGATGTCTTTATGCCTGTCAGTTTTTCATCTTGTTTGTAGTTATAATTACAACATGTAATATCTAAAGGTGCTCAGGCAACTCTCATTAGACTACTCTATCAAAATAAAGGTTGAATAAGTGAATGAATGTTATTTATTTCTTTATTTCTTGTAGGTAGCAACAACCATGAACAAAGTTGTAACTAAATAAACTTTTCCAGTTTATATGTAGTTAGAGATAGAGATCACTGCATCTTTACTTTGTTGTTATTACTGTTGTTCATGACGGACAACAGCAGTCAGGTTTCCCTCCAAATGTAGTGCAGATTTTCAGAAAATCTGCAGAAGAAAATGCAAATTTATGTGCGTTTCCATCCACTACTGTTATGCGCTTACTGGGAATTGGTTCATCGTGGCGCTAATTCTCTAGTCGGGTGCCATTATACTGTTGCAGGAGAAGAGGGCGCAACAAGATGACTTAATTAACTGCCAGTTAAGTGCCAGTCAAACCTCAAACAGTAAGTGATAGAAAACATGATGGGAATATGGCATTTGTGTTTGTTTCATGTGTTAATTTGAGGAAGGTTACAGTCTCCTCATCGCTCCACACAGATCTGATGTTTCAGTCTGCGGCTATTTTTCGTCTCCTCAGTGAAGCCTCAGTGGACGTTTAAGTCACATGCTTCATGTATGTCATTATTTATTCACTAAGTCTGTTTCCATTGCTCTTTGTTGTATTTTGCTTTTATTGATACACCAACTTTTCCACGACGGCCAAGCATAAAAACGTTTTTGCAACATTTTGAGTTTTTTTTTCAGAATTTTTGCCGTTTCCTTGTGCAAATTGAAAATGGCCATAAAAACAGATGGATGGAAACCCACCTGGAGTTGAACTCTGAGCTATATTTCACCCTGGTTCTGTTGGCAGTTGACATCACCGCCATATTAATACAGTTTTGTGTGATAAGGAGCTAATGATTAGCTAAGGATTTATCAGAATTATCCCTGTGAAAAGGTAATCTTGTTTCTTCGTATTTATTTATCATCATCTATTGAAACATTCTGATGTGTGTGTTTGTTCGTGCGCTGTGTTGCGCAATCTCCATTTGCATATCTGCGTACTTGGCCTGACGTGAGTTTTTTCCACATACCAGTTTTATAAATTTGAAACCACCTCCACAAGCCTTTTGATAGGTGATTTAACAGCCCCATAAGACAACACGAAACAAATGTTTTCCCCTCCCTGTTTTCAGAGCCAGGGAATTACAAAATGTGCCATGACACTGACATATGCTGCTGTTTTTCACCGCCTGGAAAATGGGGCTGTTATTTTTTTTCCATCGATCAAAGCATTATTGGCTGTAATTCATAAATCTGTATTCTGAAAAAAGAGAGATAATCTGTCACTGTAGAACAGATGTAATGCTTTTGAAGACTTACACCCATTTCTAGGGCAGTGCATGTGTGTGTGTGTGTGTGTGCCGCTGGAATACTGCCACTAATTACTCAGAATAAATCCAGTCCTTATTAAGGCGTTTGACTCAAAAAAAAGTGTGACAAGATGCATAGTAATCTTCTGCAGTTGACTTGGTTGATACTGATGGTGTTCTGTGCTGATGAGGAAAGTGACACAAATGTAAATGCACACAGACAGCTTTGTTAGGCTATAATACAGTATGTGGCAAATAATGTGCATGTGATGAATATAACATGCATATAAAACAGTCCTAATGCCTGAACAAAAGCTTTATGGGACGTTCATGCTGTTCCTGTATGAATCAATGTGTAAATGTGAGACAACCCACACTCGTCTCACAGTGCTTACACGTACACTCAGGTGAATTTCAGACGTTAAAATGCCAGTAAGTGTGAATGTGTTGGTTTGAGTATAGGTTATTATAGGTTTGTGACAGACTGGGGACTTGTCCAGGGTGCATACCTGCCTTTCTTCCAGTGTATGCTGGGAAAGGTTCCAGCAACCTTGTCATGTCATTAAAATGCACCTTGATATGTGTAAAACAGAGAATGGAAAAAAACAAAACCTAGCAACTGACCGGTTCGGGCTGATTTGACAGTTTTGCCAGATTAACCATTAGCCTTAACCATTTATTTGGGGGACTTCTGAGAAACAGATTGCACACAGAGATATTTCAATGAGGAGACTTAATTTAAGAGCGATCAAATACATATATTGACACGTGGCATGTGAAGAATCTTTGGCAATTAGGACCCCATCCTGACGTTATCATTTTTTAGGGGGTAGCGAAGCCACGAGTTGTACAGGAATATCCCCCGATGGGGTCTAGATACTGGTGGTGGTGGTGATGGTGAATGGATGAAGAGGATTGGCTGAAGATCTGGATGCATGTGATGCGGAGCAGGACTTCTGATGAGCTCAGTGGAAGGAACTGAGGGTGCTGGATGTGATGAGAACAGGAGGTGAACGGGGTGGAGGAGGGACACATCAACACTGAAATGACAGCTGATAGCAGTGGAGAAAGGAACAGTTTTAAAGTTTGACAGCAAAGATATAATTGGCTCAGGAAGATAGTGGCAAAATCTGGTTGGCTAGATGGATCCAATAGATATTCGTAGATATTATGCTATTAATTTTGGACAAACATTCATGATCCCCAGAGGATGAATCCTACTGACTTTGGTGACCCTGTGACTGTTTTTCTAGCGCCACCATGAGGTTGACAGTTTTGTTTTTTAGTGAAATGCCTTGTCAACTATTGGATGGATTGCCATGAAATTAGGTACAGACATTCATGTTTCTCTTGGGATGAATTGTAATTTGGTTAGCTGAAAGGAAAATAATGAATTTGGTGATTTCTCAACTTTTCATCGTCAGCACCAGAACTCAGGCTTCACATTAAAAAATCTAATTGCCTAGGCCCAAAATGAGATTACCCTGACGACATCATCATCAACATCATCAACTTTTCTGACTTGACAAAGCTCCTCCAAAGCCACAGAAGACTGTATTTTCACAGACCGGTGTTGTGTTTTTGCAAGTAATACTCCCCATGACTAGTAAACAGATATCGATGTGTAGAATCCCATTTTAGGCATCATGCAAGAACAAGGAACAGCTGCAATGGTGGAAAATATTACTGCAATTTTCACAGAATTTTGACAGCTCAAAACAAAGTAACATTACTACTAAAGATCAATACAGTATGAATTACATTAGCAATAGAGCGCTATAGGGAAACTTGCTTTTTTGTCAAAGTGTTTGGGCCAACAGATTTATGTGTGTTAAAGATCATTTATATTGCGTGTAAAAGTAAAAAAGACAGTATGCAAGATGTTTTTGTAGCATACCAGAGACAATATTTAGACAGATGGATCTGATGGTGTCCGACTGGACGACCTCTGTTTTCAATCAGTGCTGAGACCGAGGCTGCGTGGAACCAACAGGAGATCCGAGTAGAAGAAGAACTGCAGTCAGACCAAAGTTCAAAAGAGTAATTTCAGCTTCATTTCCTCCAAAAAAGAAAAGCCAACTTATCTCTCCCACTGTTAGTGACCCATCACCTCCAAACCCTAACAGTGCTGTGAAGGATCAATAATGTGTCCAACATGGAGGAGGAAAATAAGAGGAAAAAAAGAGAAACTTGCACATTATTTTAGTACCTTTTCAACAAAGTGAATGTAAGATTTTTCTCTTTAAAGCTATTCATCTCAAGATGCTATGATTAAAAATTAGTAATCTAATTGGAAGTTTCCTGTTCTGGTGCATACGCTGTGTGTGTGTGTGTGTGTGTGTGTGTGTGTGTGTGTGTGTGTGTGTGTGCTGGCCTCGACTGGCTCTGTGGCCCACCTGCCTTACTAGTATATAACGCCATTTCAATCTGAGGGGCTTTTGCCGAGCACCTGAAATTATCCAGGTACGTGTGTGTTGCCATAGCGACAGATGTGTGTGATGGAGCAGAAGCGGAAAGGATCCGTGCTCTGCTGTAATTTGAGGCGGTGACTTCTTGTATCAGGCCTCTGTTATTGGCAATCGATGAGCCTCTATACATTCACATCCGTGTAAAGATCGCAAGGGTGAATTTATCTGAATGTTTCTCGCACTGTAAAGACACATATCCTCCTCAGAGAAACGAGGTAAACTAATTCAGCTTCAGTACTAATAATACACATCACCTAACCTCTCAACATTTTCCATCCAGCCTGGGAAACATATGCTGAATCAGAGGGAAAAAAAGCACAAACTTGTACTGTGTTCCTGTTCGAGCTTCTGCCTCAAAGATGCACTGCTGCTGCATCTTGCTGATTCGGTATGCTGCTGAGTAACTTTGTTTTGGATGAGGTTACAGCAAACTGTAAATTCACCCACGCAGTCACGCATAATCGGGCATAAACAAGAGCAGAGATGGAGGGAATAAAAGAGAAGTAGCCAATCACGTACTGTAGCTCTGGAGCCACAAACAGCCCACTCCTCATCTGCAAGAAGGACCGCCTAGCACTGATTAGCGGTTGTGCCTGGCAGTCACAGTCATCTTCAATTGCCTTGACTCACTTTTCACAACAGTGTGCAAATGTGCAAATATCAGAAAAATACCATACTCCTAATTTTGGCCTCAAAACTCAAATGAAAACAAATGAATCCAACAAGTAGTGAGTTGTGCATCAAGTTTATCAGAGCATCAGAACATTATAAAACTGTTTACATTTTACAGTTTTACATTTTATATTTGTTTTATTGTCAACAATGAATGTATCCCACTAACAACTATTGCCTGTGAAGCCAAAGCCTGATGTATTTTTTTTCCCTCTGTGCTGATTGTTCGTCCAAAAACTTGAAACGCACAATGCGATGCACGATCCTTCCAATGGTTTCACGCTGTTCCACTAATTGAGAGTTAGTGGTGGTAGCGCGCCAATAAACATAGCAACATGAAAACAATAGTCAGGAATAGTTGGAACTAATGGGCTGACAGGGGAGAGAAGTTGGAGTTACGGAGAGATGGACCAACGCATTGCAGATTTTGGTCTTTTCACTGGATTTGTTGACACTAAGAAACAGAAAAGTCTTATCCTTTTAAATAATGCTGTCAATGCAAAGCAGGCCTTCGAGTTGAGATCATTTTACAGTCATGTTGAAGTGTAATCACTTGAGCTGGTGATGTCAGCAAGAGCAAATTGAGTGCCTACTCACAGTCTTGGGAGTTTGAGTTAAACTCTCACAGACGTGAGGTCTCGAGTGGCCTCAAGTGAGCGAGCGTGAACAATATACAGTAAGGGCCTTGGAATTGGAAAACTTCAATGGAATACAGTCTTAGTTGGGCCTTCTCTATTGGGCATCAATGAATTGCCTTGCAGTGTTCATGCAGCATTTTCCTCTCTGCAGCCTCTCCTTTTTATGGCAGTGAAGTGATTACCAATTATGCTTCAATACTCACCTGTGCTGTTAAACTAATGAGACATGTTTGTAAACATAAGAAACTGATTTAGTGATCTGCACTGTTTGTCTAGTAATAAGCATTTAAAGATTGTGCTAATACGAGTTGTCTATCTTGTTAGAAATTAACATGTTATTTAGGGATTTTTGGTAAATATGCTGTAAAAAACAAACAAACAAACAAACAGGAAACACTCTTTTGTACAAGTAGCACAGTGTACCTGTAGCTCTTTTTGTTTTGAGTCAACAAGTCTTTGACGCTCAGCGAGGCTGATCAGATAGCAGTTAGGATACTAACTGGCATTCACATTTCACTGCCTGCAGAGACGAGCACTTCATCTTCCACTAATGCCATCTGCGAGCACTGGCACCTTGCCCAGAGCAGGCCGGACGAGCGGTGAGGGGCCCTGAGTGTGCGTGTGTGCGCGTCTGTGAGTGTGTGTGAGATGGAGAGCGAGCGCGAGTGAATGGCTGATAAAATTAGTAAGCAGGTAAGTGAGTTGAGTTAATGAGGGCATGTTCATATATTACAGCATTTGCTTTTTGAGCTCCGGTGGCACCAAATAACAGCCACTTCCCTCTTCCACACAAACTGTTGTGCAGCTCGTTGGGAGGATGTTTTCTGACCACCAGGAAATAACTGCAAAATGCATGAGTTTATGGCTATGAGGGGAGAGATGTCGACATTTGTTGGCCAGTACTTCCTCATAATTGGAGAGCTGAGTGAAACAAAATAAACAAAATGCAGTCTGGACTGATGATCATGTTTAGCTGTTCCTCTATGCATGGTCACCTGTTGTGGATTAATCTGCTCCATCCTTCCCTTCTCCTCCATGTGCATCCATTTCCTATACTTAGGATAGTAGTGAATGATACATACTATCGCTGAAAATATGCCATTTCTTACCTGTCCACTAGTCACCACTGAGCCTTCTCCTCACTCTTGTCAGGGTTAGGGTTGTTACCTGCTGACCCAGATGCTCTCCATTACTAATTAGTGTCAGTTTATGTAGTGAACTGTTGGCGCTCACTGACCTCCAGACCATCTATGTAGTCCAGTTTTCTTAGCATTTTTTCCAGCCTGTTCTTGTTCTGATGATTTTTAATTACAATTTATGACATTTGTCTGCTTTAGTCTGTTTTTTTTTTATCTGTCTGCCTTCACTTTGCTGACTCTTATCATTTCTTTTTGTCCAACTAAAGACTGCCCCATTTGCATTGTCCACTGATTCTTAATGAGCACGGTGACACCTGTTAGAGTTAAGATGCTCGTTAAGAACGCGAGTCATTAATCGCAGCAAAGAGTGCAGTCAATCATGCTTAGTTTTCCCCCCTTCATCAAAATCTCTAATTTGGCGGGGTGTCAAGTCATTAAATGTCTGTCCAGAAGACACACTATCTGCTTATCCATGTGATTTTAATTTTAATTTTGACAGTGTGAACATAAATTAACCAAAAGCAAAAGCAACTCCTCCATTAATCAAGCTAAAGAATTTACTTACTGTGTTATGTCTTTGTGTCTTGTTTACTTAAATTATATCTTTTTGGCTTCTTTACTGCGTCTGCTTTTGTTCCTTTTAAAGCTGCACAAATCATTTTGTTTATATTAACGATAGATTAAATCACCATGTGTAATGTGAAAGGTGTCACTAGTATTGATTAACCCACAGAGAATTCTCACCAGATTCTGTAGCTCTATGGAGCATTTTAGCATCTTTCAGCTAATTGTTTTGGTTTTTTACGGCCTGCAACTTCACTGTTTTTTGTTCGGTTTTACAGCTCTCATCAACACTGTTTCCAGCTGGTTTTTTTGCAAATGCTCTGATAAACCCACTATACTCTACCTGCCCAGCACCATATAGCAGGTCGACCAAGTTAGCAACTAGCTGGTGAACATAGTGGAGCTAAAATGTCAGATATCTACCCTATTAACGGGTGGAGATCACACCAGAGCTACAAGGAGCGTAATTATTGGACTTCACCAGGTGGCCAAAACATGACTCCAAGTGACTGCTAATGTTACTCTGTGACGAAGGTCTAGAAGGTTTTGTGCTTCCCCCAGATGGCTGTAAAATCAGTCAGTGCAGGTGTTGTACACTTCTTACTTGATGGTTGAGGTAAAGTCACATGTACAGTATGTTGTATGTAACTATGAGCCAGTTTTTACCAACTGGCTAGGGACTACCAGTAAATCCTAGCCAGCCTACAGTAACTCTGGAGCATCTATTTTACTGTAAACTGATTTTCTCTGTTGAAAAAACTGTCCAAGTAAATTCACAGCAAACAATAGTGTGGGACAGAAAAGGACAAACGTCTAACACCATAGTATAAATATACTCATACATCAGATAAGACGGTAGACTCACGACACAAGGAAAAATATCATTCATCAATCAGTTAATTAGTGAATTAATGAGAAAGTGGATGACAGAGAGTGACTGAGTGGCTTTTTTATGATTAATAACTGAACAGTAGTGACAAAAGACCTGCATTCAAACTAAAGAAGATCAAGAGGATAAGTTTGAATAGCTCAAAGAATAAAATCTGCCATGATGTTGATGACGGTGGTGATGAAAAAGATTGTGTCAAACAGCTTTGCCTGAGGAAGGCTGGTGACATGACATGCTTGAAGCAAAGTTGTCAAAATGAGCCGTTGCACATAAACAGCACTAGAAATACCATATAACCCTGCTGTTGTGACTCTCGCAAAGCATTTTTTAATTTCATTCCACTCACCAATCTGTTATGAGCCCAGGACTTTCTTTTAAGTCTAATTTCAAGTGAAGAGAACTATCAGGTCCTATTTTAACGGAGGGCATGAGGAGGCAGCAGGAGCAGCATTATGCTTCTCATTATCACTGGATCCAACTGCACTTTTACCCCGGGCTACTGGCAAAGCTCATTAAAACAGGCCAACAATGGATTCTCATTCTGACTTCCTCACACCCAACAGGAACTCAGAAATTTTGTCAGACTCTATGTGGAATGTCACTGGCATGATTTTTCTTTTTTTCCCCCAGATTCTTGTACAAGTCGTCTCTACTTTCATGGCTTGGTAACTCCTGGGGGCTCCAGTCCTCACACCTTTTTAACAAGAAACACAACTCCCCACTGATCATCCCCTTTTGCTTGGTCTTTTTTGAATCCCCAATGAAATCAGGTCGAATACTTGAAGACAGATGCTGAGAGACATTTCAATGGTGCCTGCAATTTCATTTTACTTCTACCCTACACTGACCACTGGTTGCAAAAAGAAAATATTCAGGTTTTCCTGCAGATCAAGCATTGCAGTTAAAGGGTCAGTTCACCCAAATCACAGAAACATATGTGCTCCCTCTCACTGCTAGTGGTTTCTATCTGTACAGATAGTTTTGAGGAAATGTTTTAATGAATGTATCTGCAGTCACAAAATGTTGATACAAAAGTACATTAATTCACATTTCTCATAAACATAAAAATATTGTCTTTATTTGGTTTTCCTATTCTGCTTTTCTGCTGAATGCTTAAAGGCCTANNCAGGAAGAAGTTGAATAATGTCTGGGCTCAAAGTACTGCAATGTGTCCCCCTCGTATCCATCACACAAATATTACTTAATACTTTAATACTTCTTAAAGTCTCTGCTCCTCGATAAGCTACAATTATCGATAGCATGAAAAATATAAAGAGGGACAGCCTCCCCTCTGTTTTACTGGTCATGGAGCGCTGTCTTTTTACACCCATTGATCTGTGTTAGATGGAGACAGCATCAGGAGGAAGCCAGAGATTAATTTGTGTGTATTGTCTGGCTGGGATGGCGCCCATTAGGAAGGAGAATACAAAACAGACTAAGTTTTGCAGTTAACTTAATACTGTACAACTTCATTTGAGGTAATATTGAAATAAAGTAAAAACGTATTCATTTGCTCATTTAGAATATTTAATAATAATTTGAATCAAAGTATTTCATAAGAGGGACAGAAGGGTATTCAAGGTGAACAATTACTAGCCTGAGAATAGAGGTGAACTTAAAGTAGTAGACTATAGTAGAGGGAGAGAAATACAGAGTAAAACCGTATTATCAAGGACTAAAATGAAATCTATCATTATGACTTTTCCAGCACAGAGGAGACTGTGTTGTGTCCAGTTGCATTTCCTGAGTGCTTTCAAGCTGTGTTTCATTGATTTAACCGCTTCTCAAACATCTCAGAGTTGATTTTTTTTCTCTTTTTTTTTCTGGTAAAACTAAAGAAGAAGAAAGCTACCAAATGAGCACCACTAAAGCTGAAATGACTTCACAACCCCCCATAACTTTATTTTGTTCGTACGATTTTCCCCTGGGGCTGATAAATGTGCCTGTTTTTGCATGTTAAAATATGCAGAAAGGGAGGTAGAAACCACCTCTACTGCTATACATACATGTAATTGCACCATGCTACTGTAGCTCCTCGGGTGCATTTAATAACTACTAGCAGAATGGAAATTTGCATGCTTTCATAAAATGAGCCCTCTATACATTCCTTGTCTCTCCTTGCATTGTATCTGTGGGGTGCATGGGTGTTTATGTGTCTGTTGTTTTCACTTGTGGTCGCTTTTGCCTGTAGTCAAGCTGGAACGTGAAGAAACGATGTCAGCTGAGAAATAAACTATAGATCCTTGCAGCGCTTTGGTAGTAGGAGATCTGAAGTGTTTACAATATATATGTGTGTGTGTGTGTGTGTGTGTGTGTGCATGTGTGAATGCATGTGTGAATGCATATGCGAGTGCGTGCGTGCATGTGTGTGTTTGAGTGTGTTGAAGAGAGCTGGTTTCAGTTTTTGGTCTCCAGAGCCAGGTCATTTTGACAAAAAAAATAAGGAGAAAATAAAAAAACCAAGAGAAATCTTTGTCATATTCCACATTATTCACATAACTCTTAAACAAAGTTACTTGTGTATGAGACAGATACTGTTGATAGAGACTCGGATAGACCAGTGTGTATGAAAGGAAACAGGAAGAAGCTGATAGGATTTGGTATTTGGCTGAGGGTTTATACGCACTATTCTCTGTGTACCAAACCAGGATCCAGCCACAGCAATATTGATTTGAAACAGTGATCCGTCTTTGTAGTTGAGCCTGAACAGACAGCAGGAGAGACTCCGCTGAGCTAATAGCCTTCACTCACCGACCTCCCTGCAAGCAAAGAACATGTAATGGGAATACAGAGGTGAAGTGTGTGCGTGTGTGCATCTGTTTTTGTGAGTGTTTGTGTGTGTGAAAGAGAAGTCTCTGTGGGAGTGAGGTGGACTGCCTGTCTGGAGCGTGTGTGTGTATTTTCACGTGTATTTTTGTGATGGAGTATGCATGAGCACACATGTGCAAATTTGTGTGTTTGTGTGTGTTTGCATGCAAGGACTTTAAGCAGTTGCGATACCTCCCGGCACCCCTCGTTCACCTATCCCCTAATCTCTGCCGACTCCCAAGTGAGATAACACAGCTTACTGACATTTGAATATTCCGACTCCTCGGCTGGAATATCAATTAAGACCGAGGCGGCGCTCGCAGCTTTCTCTTTCCTCTTCTTTCCCGCTGTGCTCGTTTCTCCTGTCACCCCAGCGGCCTGATTGCGTTGAGGAAAAAAAACCCATTTCATGTGGACAAGGTGAAGGCTGACCAAATTTGCACCACCACAGGAGGTTTCATAAAGTTTGTGCTGAGCCGAAGTCCTCCGTTCTCCCTTCACCCAAGTGGCTGATTGTCTCCAGGCAATCGGGAGAGATGAGATGCAATGCTGGCGTTGGATAACAGATACCTTTCCTTTTGGATCTGTGCTCTTTCCGCCAAGCTCCGTGCAATTTCGGGGGATTTGATTTGATTCAATTTCCCTCTAATCTCGCTCCCTCATGCACATTAGAATGTGTAGAGCTGCGTGTGAAGTGTAGAATTAGGGGAGGGGGGGCTGATGAGAAATGTTCAGTTGCTTTGAGTAACGAGCAGCCTGAAAAAGGGAGGGTTGCATAAATCTGCATATATAACCCAAATGTAACCAAGAGCATATTGAAATAAAGTCATTCATCCTCACTCTGTCAAGTCCTTCTGTCAACTTACACTTTTCTGGCCTTGCAAGAAAGTAAAATTACTACATTATTCATTATATTTGTTATAGTGTATAGAGCTGCGATGGAGCCACTTAGAAGAGTGTTTTTTGTCTCACACACATTCACACTCGCATATGCTGATCCAGAAATGCTGAGAAGAAACACACTGTTATCCTTTCCCCCGCTACTTATGCAATCAATTCAAACACAGTGGGAATTAGTGCAGCCCCGGAGCAAAGCAGTTCAAAAGTTATCAAAATGACTCCAATAAAATGTTCTGAAGTCATAGTTCAAAACTCAAAAAAATGTTGGACTCAGCTCTCAGCTCCTCGGGAGGAAAAAAAAAAGAAAAAGGCAGAGACAGAGGGGAGGCAGACAGAAAATTTGACGACGGAGAGGAGAAGGAGGGAGAGGAATAACAGATGGAGGCACAGACAGGAGTGTAAGAGAGAGGTAAAGGGTGTAATGGTGAGAAATAGAGGCAGATATAGAAAAAAGGGAGTGGGATTCCTACAGCAGAGCTCACTACACTACCCAGCTTGGAGATATACAGTCGGCAAAGGAACCATTGACTTATTGTGTCCTGTTTGAGCTGCCTTCTCAAAGAAGCGCTGCTGTATCCATCTGACTCAAAAGAATCTGCTGAGTAACTTTGTTTGGGATGAGGTTACAGAAAACTGTAAATTCTCCCACGCAGTCGAGAATCATCCAGCATAAACAAGGCAGAGATGGAGGGAATAATAAAGCCTGAGCTCATATCTCTGCGCCTCAAACAACAACTCATCATCCCTTCTCCTTCCCCTCACCTCATCCTGTTATTTTGACTCCCCCCCCCTTCTGCCCAACCTCTCCCTTTCTTTCTTTTTCTCTTCCCCTCGCCAACTCTCCCCTCTTTCCACCAGTCCATCCTTCCCTCCCTCCCCACCTATCCACAGTTGTTGCCTTGGTAACAATACAAAGAGATTTTCTTTGCAGCTCTGTCACCGTGGCAACGCTTGGCTTTCCTCCAGGCCGTTGTTGGAAGCGCGCCGCCCTCCGGTCCGCTCCAGCCGGCTCATACTGACCACCGTCAGATCGAGGCTATCCATCGGCTGGAAACAGCTCAAGTGCTGATGGAGGAGATGCAGATACTCCAAGATGGAGGGGAGCTGTGAAACTGCTGGAGATCCAATGTTTTGATTGTGTCAAGGCAAGCACATGGGGTTCGTTTCAAGCAGTGATGGTCTGGGCTGTGGTGATTATCGAAGTGTCTGGACTGGAATGGATTTACTATCTTCACACAAAAATCACACCCCCTCTTCTCAGAGTGACTGGATAAACGTCCATAAAATGTGCTTAGAAATCATATGAAGAGGCTCCTTTTAACTTCAGATCTTGCCTCATAATTATCATGTTTTGACGTGTTCTTCAGTATTAAAAGTATCTGGGCAATTGCTGTCTGCATTCATGGTTATAATACAAACAGGAACTGTTAATGGGTAATGTGGCATACTTTAATAGTTTAGCTTTGTCAAAATGTAAACAAATATAGGCTAAAAATAGATAAAAAATAGCTCAAGGTGTAGCCCTTGGCCCCTCCACCTGGTTCCAGAAACAGTCCTGCTCATTTTTCCCTTTATGTGTCTCACAAGTCCAAAATATTAACAACTGCGTTAGAAAATATCTGGTTCTTTGATAAAAAGTCAAAGATACAAGAGTTAACTACGACTCCCAAAGTGCATTTCTGTAGGAGAGATCCAACCACAGAGCTTCATATTCTGTTACATGTAACAGAGGGAAGCTAAACATTACATTGTTGTTGTTGTTGAAAACTGAAACCACAGTGTGTTGTTTTAATCAATTCACTTTTCGATTCTGGGTCTTTTGGATTATTTCAGCGACTATGGCATTTTTTAAATTCACTGTCTTTGACTGGCTTGTTCTTCACAGCAATGGCGGCAAGGCTCATCTGTAATACTTTGAGCCATCCAGCCATGCCAAACTAATGCAAAAAAACATGATTTCTCTGTAAACAAAGTTGAAATAATTAACACATTCATAACAAAAATCGTTACATTATCCGAGAGAGTCCTGTTTTTCTACAGTATAGTAAGTAACACTGAAGATATTAAAGAAAATTCTGAAATGGGAATACAGAAGGAGAAAAACTCCCACTTCACAACTCTATACTTCCATCTTACATCTCTCATAGCATTATGGGAACTGTAGTTCTTAGTTCTTAGTAGTCAGTAGTTCTTAGCTTAGAACATGATTTCCCCCCAATTAAAAGTAAGAAAAAGAATAACAAAGGATTGACAAAATCCATTAATAATTATGTTATTCATTTTAGTCCATCAATACGTATTTTGTCTTATCAACATGGTTCTTATATTCCTGGGACAATGACACTCCTCCTCTATCCAGTTATATATATATAGATATTTACCCTGTGCTGAGAATATGTGGACATACAGGCAAATAACTAAAACAACTTTAAACAGCAGAAAGCTATTCCTTTATAGATGACATCGATTGACTCTGATAAAAGCCTGTAAATAAGGAGAGTAAAAACTGAGCAAGAAGACTCAAAGGATTAAACTTTGATGTTATCTGACAGTGTTTTCCTGTGAAGACTACAACAAAATGATGCTTCCTTGACTGATTTTAGGGACCATCAGTTGTGACAGCAGTTAGTCTACTACTAAGCTTGGCCCAAACTTGAAGATAACTGACTTGTGAACCCGTGTTTGAGTTGTGGATAAATATTCATGATAGTGTTGAGGAGAGAAAAGTGGCTGAGAGTCACCTTCCTCCACACGGGCCCATAATTGCCCGCTACACCCCTGCTGGTGGAACGTAGATATTGCTGCAAACGCTAATGCTGCACAGCTGGTGCTGAAACTGTGCGCCACTCGCGAGGCGCAGCAGCCAGTTGGCAACTGAGAGGCTTATTACAACAGCAACAGGAGACTTGACATTTTGGATGTATTGTGCCAGTGAGTAAAATGCACTTTAGAGATGTCACGCTAATGGGATTGTGTTTTGGCAGGCTGGCTCTGGCAGGGGTTGGGAATTTATACGTTTACCAGGCCAAAACCTGGCATCAACGCTCCGGCAACTGATTACACTTGTGCAAGAGTGTCAGTGTTTTGTTGTTTGGAGTCTTTTGTCTGAGTGTCAATTAGTTTTTTTNNNNTTTTCAAAGACAGCATGACTTTGCCTCTGCATCACATCAAGGCCTATTGAAAAGATTTCTCGGGGTATCGTCTCGACAGATTAGTCTCCTCCTTACCCTCCTTGTCATGGTGACTGGCAGTACACAATGACAACAAAATCATTTCAATTCAGGCACAGAATAAAAACAAAAAAAACCCAACAAGTTATGTATCCAAGCTGTTGTACAAGAATAAAAGGGCACTTCTCAGATTTGACACATTAAGTTCAATTTACTCTTTGTAAGGAGTACTACTAAAACAGCTGTATGATTTTTTTGTTGCTCTGCGGGAAATTTTCCCAAGTTAGAAATAATAACCCTGATGATGTCACCAGGGTTATCTTGGCTTGAGTTTAAGACTTAAACATTTTAACAGAACACCTTTGCTACAAACTGAAACTTTGGGGTTCAAAAGAACTGGGCATGTAGGAGGAACGGAGGGTCTAATGAAAGGCACTATTAAGTTGCATTATGGGAAATGTAGGATGCAGTATCTTTGTAGCTTGACCCATTCTGGAACATCTTGGCCTCTGCTGCTTCAAATTTTAAAAAAAATCTTTCTCTTTTGAGTCAGGATTCATTTGCAAAAACAGGTATCTCCATTTTTATATATTTTCATAAATGTTTTTTTAAAATTGTGTACTCCAGGGAATATCAATTAAACTGCTAGTGGGTTGTTTTCATAACATCTCAAATTTTTTAAATTTTCATAAAAAGGTTTTTTTTTTATTGTGGACTCTCAATATCAATCAAACTGATGTTTTAAGAAGGGCTTTTATCTGTTTTTGCAAATTAACTCTTCTAATGACTATCACTGTTAATATTATTTTTTTGTTATGTAATCCATTCTTCACTCCATTCTATATATTATAATTTATTATGATGTTACTTTTGGATGTTAATCCTGCTAATTGTTTGCTTTATAAGAGGGGGAAGAAATTAGTGACTAGGTATGAAATACTATGTAAAGAGGTAGAAAGAAATATATATTTAAAAATATAAAGAAGGAATTGCTTCATCTTTCTTGTGTCCATGTTAGCCTCACTTCAGCTTTGTCCTGCTATTTTTTTTTATCACAGTGTCAACACCCATCAGAATCAATCTCAACAAATTAAAGGTACCCTGTGGAGTTTTTGACCACTAGCAGCGCTATGGAGCAATGTTTTAAAGAGTGGGTCCCTGTTTTGTATATATCATGATGCGATACACAAACCTGCTGATGGTTTTATGCTATTCCATTAACTGACAGTTGAAGGTGGTAATGTAGCTTTGCACCGACAATGACAAGGAAGAAGAAGACTGCAAACTGGCAAACATGAATGAAAACAATGCAGTTTTCAAAATCTTCCAAAAATATGCTTTGCAAATGAAGGAAATGCATTCAACATGTTTATCAGGACGAACAAAACAAACAACAACAAAAAAACTCCACAGGCTACCTTTAAAAACACACTGGAGGAAACTTGAAAGTAAAAATACACTAAACTATTGCTAATATAACTAGTTGAACTAGTTTCGACCTTCTGTCTTTTTCTGGTAATGCTGGTAATACCAATTACTTTAAAGTGGATCATCTATGTGTTATTTATTTAAGAGGCATCTATGCTGCATGATTTTGATGATGAAGGCCAGATGGCTGAAAACATTTTGTCTTCTGTAAATAAACTGACTTATTGTCATTGAGTGTAAGCCTCCTCTGTCATCATTAGTTCAGATAATTAATCAGAGAAGTTTACACCCATTTTCATTTTCATATTGGGAAAATATGGATATGGACTTCCACATTTTAGCCATGAAATCTGAAAGAAATCTAGTGAGTACAGTTAAAAGCTACTTACAACACTGACTATTATAACATCACCTGCTGTATTTTAATCCAGCAGATATGAGAGAATGTGTCAAGGACAGTGTTAAACTGCTAAGATTTCATCCTCAGCTTGTTGACTATTTCTACCACAGCGACATCGAGACAAAACTCTTCTCTGTTCAACAGTCGCCGTTTGAGATGGGACTCCTTCCCTACCCCCCACTGACAACACACACATACACACACATATATATACAGTATAATGTTGCTGCGTCATCATGTAATCCGGCCTGTAAGTAGAGAAACGCTCCTGTCACAGCTCAGGCACTGCTGGCTGAGGAAACAGTGACACAGTGGAAACACCCAGCTGGGAGATGGAGAGTCACTGAGGCTCCAGCCTCAAAGATAAATTGAATTTGTTTATGAGCGCTGGTTTGGTTTTAAATCGCTCTGTTTGAAACTCCAACTGTTGAACTAAACAACTATCAATTGTTGGCTTTTCTTTTCTGCTTTGCTTTGCTCTGTTTCCTTTTGTTCTTTGTAAGGTCAAACAGATACAACCTCTCATTTAATTGCTGAAGATAATGAATTCAGTGTTATTGTGTTTTCTGTTTTTTACTGTTTAGTTATGCTCTTTAAGAAATGAAAAAGCATGATGTCATTATAGTTTATTGAACATACTGAAATCTCTTCTCTTCTCTTGCAGTTAAACTTCTTAGACTGCACAGTATACAGTCTTCCTCATCCCCCCCCCTCTGTTTCCCTTGGCTCTCTACTTTCCAGCACACTTTTGATGTTAGATATTGATAGACGGCCTTGCACTAACTTTGGAAACATGTTTATATATAGCAGCAAAGTAAAAGTTCACACATCAGCTGCTTCCTGCATTGTCTTATGTCTCGAGACCTAAATGTCTCAATTCAAAATGAATTCCAAAGCTGTTTTTCTCTGTCTGCATATAAAGTGTTGCTAAATCAGCTGCTCTTCCTCTATTTTCTTCACAGTGAGCAGCTGACAGGTGATAATGGAAATATATGAGGTGACCAAGTCATGAACCCAAAGGAGCACAAAATTCAAACTGCTTTGGAAACTTTAGAACTTATATGACAAAAAAGTGTCCAAAAACATCACAAGTACAGATGTTGCCTCAATTTTTGCACTCTTTTGCACAGTTTTTGTACTTTTCTTGCAGGTAGTGTGTACCTAACTTTTTAGATAAAAGGCACTGAAGTACGTATAAAAATACACCTATTCAACATAAAAATATTTGCTGGATCGATCCTCTCCACTCCTCTCCTCTCCATCAGCTGACCTTTCCACTGTGATTAGTCTTTTTGCACAGCAGCAGGGAGCTGATTGTCTGATAATAGAGATGATGGAGAGGGCCAGTGTGACTGACACTGTATCCAGCGGGGGTGACTGGTGAGGTATGTTAGTGATGCTGCGAGAGGCTGTTTGGTGTGCTTGTTTATACGTGTTTGTGTGTGTGTGTGTGTGGGAGAGGGAGCGAGAGAGGGAGAGAGCTCGAATAAAAGGATGAAAGTAATACAATGCTGAAAGCGAGGTGTGTGCATGTGTACGTGAGTGTGTGTTTGAAAAAGAAACCTCAAAAAATTGGAGGAAGCAAAGTGCAAATGTTCAGAAAAAGTATATTTGTATGTTTATGAGCATCTGGGTGTGTGTGTCTGTATGTGTGCATTTCTGTGTGTATGAAAAAGAATATTTAAAAAGAAAAATCTATCTAGCAAGTTTGTGTGTGCTTGTGCATAAAACCTCAGGTGCCCCTTATACAGCTCTGTACAGTGTGTGTGTGTGTGTATAAACGGTGCCGTCACAGTGTGTATGTGGGGAGGCCTGGCAGGGCACACTGGGACAGTTGGATATAAAGAGCCATCTGACAGCTCTGTGCTGAAATGCACTCTGGGGAAAGCAAAGAGGAAAGCAAGAGAGTGGCCTATTTGACAACTGGTGCACTGCCTGTGGTGTGTGTGTGTGTGTGTGTATTTGTGTGTGTATTTGTGCATCCATGTGTGTACAGCATGCATGTATTTTTGCTGCGTGTATGCATGGTGTGACTCAGGTGCAACAGTCCCTGTGTGTGTGTACGCAAAGGTGTGTGCAGACCTGTGCGTGGGTTTGTGTAACTGTAAGTCTGTGTCTTTTTGCATTTTGTGTGTGTGTGGCCCTGTAGTAATTAGGTAACAGTCTGGCCCTCAGTGATCCATTTCCTGTCAGTGAGGACAAAGAGAGACCTGCTGATGAACCATCTGGTGTCCAGGTGCATCACAAGCGCTCTCTCTCTCACTCCTGTCAGCAGGACGTCTGTCTATCCCGCTCACTCTTACCCCTGGGAAGCTGCTTGACCCCCGGCGGCAGCTCGCTCTCGCCTCCTTCGTAAAATCGATCTAATCAGCAGGAATGATTAAAGTCTGGTTGTTGTTGCCGTCCATTTTGTTCTGGACAGCACCATTCCTCTCTGTCCCCACAGACAGAGCACTTCGTCTACTGGAAATAAGCAGAATGTGCTAGCTCATGGGCTAATTTGTAATAAATGGGGTAGATGTGGAGCTTACAGCTATGTCTGTAACTGTTTTATTTTTTAGAATCAGTGTGATGTTGTTGGTGATGCAGTTCTGATGAAGCAAATCCTGACACAGAAGAAAACAAAAGTATCACGACAAGGACATTCTTCTATTCACCTGTGGATCTAAATGCTACACCTGGGGAACATGTGGACGCACTTTGTATGCACTGTAGTTCTTCTGAGTGATGCTGTGCTCAGCAGCAACATTTCCACAGATAAATCAATTCTACAAGGTTAGTCCATGGTACACCATGGACAGAGGTCTGCTAGGAGTCATTTCCTGATACATGCAATAATTTCTCCATGTGATGTTAAATATATGTATTTCATGACTGTAGTGTGGGTCGCTAGTAATCCTATTTATGATTTTTGCATTTCGCTAACACATGCAGCCACTCGAACTTGCATCTAAAACCTTTATTAATTGATGGTTTGGTCACTTGGAGGCCGCGAAACAAATTGTAAACACAACATTACCATACTAGCACCTTATAAAGATGATATACGGCTAACAGTTACCTATTTACATATCCAGCAGATACAGCGTGACTTTACCATTCATTTGAGGTCACATTTCTGGACACCTGATGAATTTAAGTCAAACAGTTACTTTCCTTTTTGCTCTGTTTGGGTCCCCACCAGCTCCTGAAGGAACAGTCTTGCTCTTTAGCTGCTAAAAGCTACACTATGTTCGTCAGTTAGTTGCTAACTTTATCTGTTTGCCGTTTCGTGCTGGGCAGGTAGTGCACAGTGGGTTTTTAGAGCTGAAAACAGTGAGTTGCTAAAATGCTCTGTAGAGCTGAGGGGAACTGCAGTCAGGTGATCTGTGTTATCTGTCGGTTGATCACTATGAGCTACACCTTCACAATGCATGTGGTCATTGTTTTTCCTCTATTGACATAAAAATATTGATTGTTGCAGCTTTAAGTAGCTTGTTAACCTGATGTTTATTCACAGTGCTGCCTTCCTTTTTTGGGCCTTGTGCCCTTTTCAGTGATGGCTCATACACCTGGTGGCTCCTAGTCGGCTTGGACCCAAGTATACCTGCTCACAGGTCTGGTCGGTGAATATTAGTATTAACACAAAAAGCTGTTATTTAGCCAAATCATAATCCTAATTGTAATATTAACCCCAAGGCCAAAGGCTAGATTTATATTTGATAGTAAAGACTGAAAGTGCTTGAACTTAAGATGGAGTGCTGGAGTTCGCTTTCATACCCTCACAACACACATACAATGCCACATACTGTACTTACATAACACCACAATTCTTCGCTGTACCAATTCCAAATCCCCTTACTTCTTTTTGTTAACATACTTATCACTGCAACTATACTGTCTTGGTGTCATGCAGCTGTTTTGTTGTGCACGTTCTGTTTTCACTACCTTTCTTTAAGCGATCTCCTGTGCCGTATGTTACCTGCCACATGCCACGCTGCACCGATAAAATGAAAAAAAAAAGT
>NTHP01000442.1:453118-486406 GCA_003416845.1 Oplegnathus fasciatus
AAAAAAAAAAACGCTCAACAGAGTCAAGCGTGATATGTTCTGACTATCAGGGCACATTTCTAATTTCAAACAGGCAACATAACTAAGTTATGAAGCGAAGCTCCGTTGGATCTCAAAGTTCAAACAAACAGTGTAAGAGACGACAAAGTGAGTCCCAGCGTCACTGTCAGTGGTATCCCTCCAGGCTGTACACTGCTTTCTCTTCACAGATTAGAGTCTGACTCCTCCTGGTCTGCAGCTTTGGAAGGGAATGGTTCATTTTCAGAGACACTGATTTTTGCTGCTCTGGGCCATGAGAATAACATATGCAATTTCTGAAAAGCTGAATGCTGTTTTCACTACATAATTGATGTGCCATGCAGTAAAATGTAATGATTCAGCAGACTTATTAAATAAAATCCAAAATGTTTAAACATAAGATTTTTTCTTTACCCTCTCTTACATGCCCACACACATACAATTCAAGGCAAGTACTCGAGGCATTCTACCAATAACCCTCAGTCGCTGCTCCACTTAAATTCCTAAAATGGAATATACATGTGATTGGCTACCAAGCTAAAAGGAATAAAATATGTAACCATGTGAATAAATTGAATTCAGACATATACCTACTTAAAGAAACCCACTTATCAGTCTCTAACAACCATAGGTTAAAGTCACCAGAAGTCTGTCAAGTTTTCTCTGCTCTTTATAATTCAATACAAAGAGATGTATCCATATAAGTCCCATTAACTCACATCTCCACCATTACCAACCCAGATGTCAGATTCATTATCTTAAATACATCAACAGGCTCTAAAATTATTCTAACACAGTTCTCAACCCAGCAACAGACCGATCAGGAACAGTAAGCAGGAAATGACAATCCACTGAGAAAATAAAACAAAATATGGAGGAGTTTGCGCTTGACAGTAAACAACAGTACAGTAAGTAATCCAACAGCAAATTCATTTTCAAATTTTTTACATCACTCATTCTCTCTTATAGACTTCTTTCTCATTAGTAAGTCTATAAAACAAGACATAACAGACACCTCAGTCCACTCAATTGTAATAAGTGATCATGCTCCTATCCCCTTAGATTTCCACAGTAAGCTTTTCCATAAACAACCCTCCAGACTTACAAACATTACTCTGGGAAACTGCAAAAACAGTAATACAGTGGAAAATAATCTCATAATTATCCTACAAGAAGAAAAAAGAGAAAGAGACAGCAAACAAAATCAATCTAGAACTAAAAATCAAAGAGTTAGAAAAAAACTCCCACAGAAGAAAATCTTAATAAACTTATGAAATAAATATTAGATATGTCTGACAACAAATAAAAAAAAAACAGTTTCTAATCCAGCAATGAAGACATGATCACTTTGAATATAATAATAAAATAATACATAATAGATATGATAAATCACAGTAGTATCTCTCAAATCAAGTTCAACAAAAGAAGTAAAAAAACATCATTCCAGCTATAAAAAAAAGTCAGCGGGGAAGACACTTATCTCGCTAGAAGATTCAAACAGCACTTTTCAAACATTTTACTGTAACTTTTATACATCTTCAACCATTCACACTAGCGGAAGAAATGGTCAAGCTCCCACCACCTGATAAAACTGTGTCTAAATTATACAAACCGACCCAAACTAGACTAGACCTAAGGTCATCAGACATTGACTTGAACTGATCCTCATAACTGTGAGAAAAACTCAACAGAAAGACAATACACACTAACCCAGGTGATCACTACACCAAAACCAAATCTTTAAAGGACTGTTAACACAACCAAAGGCAATTTCTTTTGGTTTACAACACCCAGGTTTTTATTTTCATTGTTTTTATAAACCTGATCCCAGCCAGTGCTGTTCATAAGCCAGCTAAAAGGACCCAAATGCAGAAAACCAGGTAGGCAAGAACAGTCCAGTGATTTTAATAAAATGAAGATACACAGGCTTCCAGGCAAAGGCAGCAAGTCCAAACAGAAGTTGCAGAGAATCTGCAGGTTAACAGGAATGGGGCAGGTTATGGGTATAGAAAGGAAGGCAGGTAGGTAGGTAGGTAGGTGCAGATTCGGGTTAAGGTTCAGGGTCAGGTAGACATGGCTGGACTGCAAAGGCATATAGCAACAATTACAATCAGGTAACTGACTGGGGACGATGGGCTAGGATATGTACTGACATGGAGGATGTACTGTAGAATGAGACACAGGTGAGCATGTGGGAGTTAGGTGGCCAGGATTGATGGGAAAGTCTGAGGGCACCTGGTGGACATGTGACAAAGCTTCATAGAAATGCAGGGGCCTGGGGAAGTGGATATGTGGCTGAAAGGAGGGACAGAGAAGCAGGATGGACAAAAATACACGGACATGATGGCATTGCTAACAACATCGAGAAAAACTTGTTGTTGATGTTATTTTTAGTGATGAAACTATTTGTTGATTAATCTCAGAAATGTAATCGTCAAAAATGTCATTAATCATGAATTGTTTAAGTCATTTATTAAGCAAAAATGACAAAACTTTGCTTGTTACAGCTTGTCAAATGTGAGGTTTTGTTGCTTTCCTCGTTTTTTAATCATTGTAAATGAAATATCTCATGGCTTTGGACCATTGGATGGACAAAAAAATTGAAGACATCACTTTGGACTCAAAACTGTCGTAGGCGTTTTTTTGTAATAATTTATAGATAAATTAATTGATTAATCAAGACAATTGATAACAAAAAATAATTATCAGTTGTAGCGCAAGTTGTTTTTGTATTTGTGTTGATGTTTAAGTTGTTTATGTTGCCAGTATAAGTTTAAGTGTTCATTATAAAAGTCTGTATTCAGTGTTTTTACTCTCACAAACACACGTTAAAAAAAAAATAAGTTAAATCTAATTTTCTTAAATTCTTCATCTTTATTTTCGCTATGTGTTGGCAGTGAGGGTGATTGAATGATGATGATGATAGTAATATGTTGATGATGGTGTATTGATAATGACAATGTTGTTGGCAATATTGATGAAAAACACCAGTTACAACAAAAACGATGACCAAAAAATGATGATGATGATTGTGATGATGGTGATGATGCCCCTGACGGTTGAAGTAGAGATCAGTGCCAGATGGCTTAAAAACACACAGAAAGCTCTTGTTGTGCAGCTCCGCTCTGGTGAGCAGGATTCGGGACGGCAGAGAGGGATTGGCAGGGGAGCGGGAGGAAAAGCAGGTTTGCTTTGTTTTTAGTTAAATTCCCCGGACTGTTTCCTCACTGCCAATAGCACTGGCGGCCTGAGTAATTAGTGTAAACTCACACTGTGCAAATGTGTGTGTCTGTTGTGGTGTGTATTTCAATTCGGATGGGTGTGAAGGCAACATTTGTGTGCAGTTAAAAGATGGTTTCTTTGTTGTTGTTTTTTACCTAGCATGCACGGTTCATTTAAAGGTAAAAAAAAACAACAACAGTATTTACAACCAAAGCAGTAGGTTTGAATTTGTCTGGCAGTGATCTTCTGTTTGAAGCCCAAGGACACATTAACTCTCTGGCTTCAGCTCTGCATGCGTGGAGAGAAGCAGCAGAGGAAAGAGGTATGAGAGGAGAGGACCCAGGAAGTATTTTTATGGTGATTAAATGTGGATTTGAATATGGTGACTTTGTAGACTGAGGCGCATGTTGTCTACCCTGGGACCTTTTATCTCTGAAGTTATTATTAATGAAAGGCATATTGCCAAAAATGATCTCTAAAACTCCAATAGGTGATGTTGAAGTGTGAAGGCTGTGTAAATTGAGTGCTAAAATAAAGCTGAGGCAATATCCGTTGTTACTTGAATTGCTTTGGGAAACGTAGACAAACAAAGATAAAATTATTATAACTTAAGTCATAATCCTAAATCCTAAAAAGGATTTCAGTCCGGGTTGATTTGGCGATATCCGTGGTTACTGGTGGTGACAGCAAATGTGTTTTAACACTACAGGTCGCAGAATTTGGGGGGCAACAAACACTCCTTGAGCGGCTACTTTGTCATAAATACAACAAAAGAGCAAATGGTGTATCTGTTTATAGTGCAGGCAAACACATTAACATTGTTTTGATAAAGAAGAAAGTCAATTAATGGCCTTTTTCCATCATGCCATGAGCAACTGCAAAATGATTTCATGCTGTGCACGGCATAAAGGAGTTTTCTGCACAACAGCAGGGGACAGTAAGAGGAGTTTGAGGTGTGCCTGTCGCCTGCAACTCTTCACCTAATAGCTCACTATGGTTGCTCCTTTCTGTTTCACCACTTCATGCAATATTTAAATCTGATCCGCTGTCAGAAAATGCAGAAAATAATGAACAATCATTATTAACCTCTGTGACAAATACATTGCGTTTTCTGATACTGCTTCACAATAAAAGCCACCACATGCTTTGCCAGTCAGGTGCTTTTAATGTGAAGCAGCAGCAGTTGGAAATGTTGGGTTAGCGTTAGCAGTAACTTAATACAGCTCTGATAATGCTGTAGGAGAGTGAACAGTAACCAGTGAGGCTGATATCAATGAGATTACAAACTCTCATGTCAAGGTAGGCAATTTAAACCCTGCGAGGGACTGGCGGACCCCGCCAGCAGCAATGAAAACTACTGCATAGAGCAGTGATTACTGTTTGTACATACATTGACTGTCTGTTGCTGGAAGAAATGCAGGCCATGAATAGTATCAAAAAGGGGTTATATTTTGTGAAAATCTTAAGGATTATAACTTTAATGTCAATCTTGGTTACCTTGTGCACATTGCCACCTGTCAAATCCTCACTAGAGAAAGAAGTGCTAATTTAGCAGTATTTAACGAACAGGAATAGGGAAAACAGATTTGGAATTTGTTTGAATTGACATCTGTGAGACATTTAGGTGTCAACCTCAAAAAACAAAGCAGGAAACAGCTGACTATGAACTTCGCTTCAGCTTTTACTTTGCTGCTATATATAAATGTGTTTCCAAAGTTAGTCCAATCCATTCTAACAACATCTATTTAACATCAAATGTTTGCTGGGATGTAGAGAGCCATGGGAAACAAAGAGGAGGAAAGTGGGAGGGGAGATATGAAGAGAGGAAGTAGGGGGAATAAAGAAGAGCTGAAGGACTGTACAGTATCTCTTCCTGAGGACAAAAGGACAAAGAAACAAAAGAAAATAGAAAGAGACACGAAAGTAAGGCAAGGAGAGGCGCATTTTTACAGAAGTCATCTTTTATTGCCACGTAAGAAAGTCGTATATAGAACAATGGTGATATACTGTCAGATGGCAAATCAACAACAAAGGAAGAACAAAAATATCCCTGTCATTCCCTCCCCAAAATAAGGTAAACAGACAAATTCATAGCAACACTATGGTAATATATTTCTTGGACAAAACGTCTGCTATATCTCTTTTTCTAACAATATTTGAATAGTACCAAAATACAGCTTTTTCATAACTTAATTTCACAAATTATAAAGTCAGTAAACAGTAAAAGGACAATGGGGCATCACGGTGCATATTATAAGCTACTGTGCAAACAATAGCGGGAGATGGGCTCTACCATAGAAAATATGCTTTACTAGTCACGCATAAATGCAGTGTTGGGGCCATATGTATCCATATACACATATGCATTAATACCACAAACTGGTCTGGACATCAAAAATAGAAAATTGGATCTCATATAATTTTGTATGTAATGCATGATTAACACCAAAATGAGTTAATCAATGAGTTATTCTATAAAAGGATATGCTTGCTTATGGATAGTAGTCATATCGCAAATAGCTTATTGATTCTTCAAAGGTAATTGAAAAATCCCTCGGCTCTGGACCACAGCAGAGGTCAATAACCAGAGTATTTTTCACATCCACTGTGATTGATATCCTTCCGTTAATTCTAACAGCAAGTATATTTAATATAGCTTCATGATCAAAATCATACATATAAAGCACACCATAGGAGCAAACCCTTTTAAAACAGATGTTGAGCGTTACTGGACAACAAACACTGCATCTCCTCTGTCTCTGTGTGCATAAGTAGACAGCTCCGGATTGGTGAAAACATTGCGCATAAAGACTGATGCTATACAAAGTCGTAAACATAGCTGACGAGAACCCCTTTGATAATATAGTGATATATTGATTTTTTGATCATACAGATGCTGCTCTTCATAGGCTGCAATGTGTAGAACACTATCAAGTCCAGCAAACGGCAACGGTAAAGTATAGAAAAGAAAAGCATGGAGAAAAATCTGGTAAAAATGTAACTTGTGTTTGAGCCCTTTAGTGTCATTTCCGATGTACTGTACAGACCCTACTTTTCTCACTTCTTTTCTTCAATGAAAAGAGTATACTAAAGAATATACTGCATTTTATTTGTAGTGATTAAGGGAAAAAAATACTTTCTTCACTACCTCCCCACCAAGAAATGAATATTTACAGACTACTGCATTGTCCTGATTCAGACTGGCATCAAGAACAGTCAACGCTTCACATCTTTAGCTTAAATGAGATACAGAGTGTGGAGAAGTACTCAGCCCAACAGGAGCTGACAAACACATGTTCCAGTGCATTATTATTTAGTAATTAGTAATGGCCAATCTATTGAGCCGCTGCATTAATGATCAATACAAGTCTGAGAGTCTACATGTCTGTAACAATACTGTAACAAGATGAAGTCACTGGACAGAGTTTTTGTGCGAGTGGATGTGTGTGTGTGTGTGTGTGTGTGAGAGCCAACAGTCATCTCTGATTCACAGCTTTCTAAATGAGCGCTCACATGCCGCACACCGCCAACATTTTACAATATCAATAATTCAAAGCTTCCTCCCTATCAAGTGTTGACATTAAGTCCCTTTTCTGTCTTTGTGTGCCACTGTGGACCGAGTCCCTTTCGCAGCACTAAAGCTCTGGGTTTCGGTGATTAAAGACCACAGTGAGAACTCGTAAAGCCCCCCCGGTCTCTGGTCCCAGTACAGCTCCTTTTCTGTCTCTTATTGAATATTCCTTGTAGATATTCCACTGTGTGGGTTTCTCCCAGTGGCTGGCTGCTCTGCTGAACAAGAGAGCTTGATTTCAGCACAACTTGTTTAATGGGGTTGCTTTTTCATATTAACAGGCCTCTCCCTCTCTCAGCTAAACCAAGAGAGCAGTTGGACCACAATCCCCATTTTCATATCCCATTCACACCTCCTATAACCACCTCTCCCTCTCTGTCACCTGCCTCTTTCTGTCTCTCAGTGAAGCTTGTATGGGCTAGTGGGAGTATAAGCTTTTGTAATTCTAAGTTTTATAATTTCTGGTACTTGTCAATGTGTATTTTGTGAGTGGGCAGGTGAGTGAGTTTGTTAGGTGTTTGCCTTTCAGCCTTGTTTCGTGACATTTCATTAAAGTCAAAATCTCTCTCGCTCATCTGCCGCTCTCGCTGTTTGCTTTTGCTCTGTGCCCTCATCATGACACGTTACGAGACTCTGCCACAACGCAGGCCCACCATCTAACTCCCCAAATCAACATTAGCTCAACCTCATTTATAAGAGCAAGACTCAAAACACTACAGCAAGAGCATAAATTAGCACAGTGGTGGCTACATGGCTATGAGAGGTGAGTTATGTGAGCGTGGTGGCTCAGGTGATGCAGGACTAAAAAGTTCTGCTGCAGAGACCCGGGTTAAAATCCTGGGAAGAGCACAATTGGCAGTGTTTTGTGGGTGGGAAGCCAGTTGGGGATCATTGTTGCTGCACTCTTACTGGTTGGTTGGGGCACCTGTGCAAAGAGGGGTGGGACCTGGAGGATCAATAACGAGAACATTGTCAGCGAAGCTCCCCACAGGTGAAAAGAAGTGGTTGTGTATGGGAGGACAACAACAAGGGTCAGCAGTATCAAGGACCACAGTGTGGCAGTGTGGACCATGCCAATTTGGGAGAAAAGGTAGAAAATGTAAAATATGAAGTAAAAAAAAACAAACATGTAACATGACATTGAAAATCAAATTGAATCAAAGGGACAAAATTGGAAAAAGATCCAAGTCTGATGAGAACAGAGCACTAACTGCAGTTTATTTGTCACTTACTTTGGAATGAGAAGTGTTTGCTTGCCAGACAGCAGAATTTACTTTGATTAAATAAAGCGACTCGAGAGATGTCTCACTTATTGAAAAGATGGGTGTAAATTCAGTCAAAATATCGCATCAGCAAAAAACACAATATAATAT
The DNA here is from genome assembly GCA_003416845.1 of Oplegnathus fasciatus. Classification (NCBI taxonomy): domain Eukaryota; kingdom Metazoa; phylum Chordata; class Actinopteri; order Centrarchiformes; family Oplegnathidae; genus Oplegnathus; species Oplegnathus fasciatus. The sequence goes on from NTHP01000442.1 coordinate 461,303, forward strand.
TATGATCATTAACTCCAGGTCACAAGGCCAAAGCATATTCAGCAGAGGCGTTAACACCGCATTACTTCAGGCTGCATGCTCGACTGGCCTGATTCCTGCTCCTGCCTCTGTTGCTGATCAGTGTGCTGGTGAACCGCTGCACCCTCTAACTTGGATGTGATTCCTATAATTAGGCCAATTGCACCTCCACTCTTCATTTGACTTCCATTCAGACGGGGAGGGGGAAAAAATGATAAAGAAAAGCCTTCGAGCCGTGGCAGGCAGTGCACCTACAGGGCAATCAGGACCTGAATGGTTTGGAGCAGTGAGTTCACACTGAGGGACATCCCTAAATTTGGAACTCATTTGGCAGTGTCATGGTAGGTAGTAAGACACTAAGAGGTGAAGGTGATCTGACTATACTGTAAGATGTCAGTTACTACAGAGTGGCAAGCTGGGTCAGTGAATTTTTCATCGACTAGTAGTTTGGTTGACTAAAGGCCTGGTCACACCAGAAAATACAGAGATACTGACGGGGGGAAAAGCTTGTTGGCAAGCTTGCTATCTTTGTCACAAAGGGGATAAAATAGACTTATTTGTACCACCAACTCCTGCCTCAAACTGTCTGCAAACCATGCCTTTTTTGTGGAGCAGTTAATACTCCAACAGAGGTTAAATAAAAGGGAATGGTGCAACAAAGCTAAGAAGCAACAATAGCTTCCTCCATTTTGGACAAATTCACATTGCCGTTCACCAAAATTTGCCTGGATTTACCTCACCTCCCTGAACAAATCCACTGATCACTAATCAGTGCCACTGAAATGAATTGATTTCAGTTTAAAAATCAGTTTAAAATGCTGGTGTGACCGGGTCACAGTGTCATACATATATTTTATAGATGATAGCATATAGTAGTGATTCACTCTATACCCTGTTAACGATCCTTCTCAGAAAGAATTGTGGAAAAAATGGGTAGTTGGCATAAGCAACGAGCAAAGAGAAGTCAGACAGAAGCTACAGAACCTCAAGCAACAACAGAAAATCCAAAGAGGTAAAGCTGATTGATTGCTCTGGAAGGAAAAGCAAGCATCTGCGATCTATAAAATTGTCCTTTAAATCACAATAGCACTCCGAAATGAGAAGAAATAATGATGAATAATGCACATGTCTGTTTTTCTTTGGAACTAATAGGTCTTACAGTTGTTTATTAGCTGCAGAATATATTGAATGTCGTTATTATTACAGTATGTTCAGCCAGTACTGATAATAAGTACAAACACTACATTTATCACCAAATTGTCTTGTCAAAATGTGGAAAAACAAGAATCTCACAGATTATCTTTTCAATAAATGATGAACACCACTCACTGTTCCAAAGCTCCTGCTGGCTCTGTTACTGAGCCGGCTGTTTAGAGCCTGCAGACTACCTGTGTCCTTTTGTCTCTGCTGTGGCATTTTTTGTCTGACTGACTCGTCTGATGAAAAATGTCAGACATGACTGCCTCCTGAACCCACTCATCTGTGGCCCTGACCCTATCAACCGTGACCCAGCCAGCGCAACCAATTCCCCCGCTTTCTATCAGGTTTATTTTGGCTGTTAGGTTGAGGCATTTTTTTTGTTTAGCAACTGTTTCCACTGCCCTGCCTGCTTACCAATTGTTCCAGTGGCTGCTTTTGCAGAGCTGAATGGGCTTTAAGGATGGAGCAGTACGGGGTGGCAAAGAGGGTTCATATTTCCACATTTCTGCCTTACTGGATTAAGTCAATTGGGTCCGATAATGCACATCCTGAGCAAACACTGACCTGCTTCTCAGCTCTGTCACAAACATAACCACCAGCTGTCAAGAAAAGGAGGAAATAAATACAAGGAGGAGGGGAAAAAAACAACAAAATTTGCAAAGGATTCTCATCGGACGCAAACAGGTTTATGGGATTGTGAACTCCATTTATATATGATTCACTGTGTTTGGTTTGTTTGTTTGAGTTTTGACTTCTTCAGAGACAATAATCATATGCCAAAGTTGGATTCACACACACACACACACACACACACACACACACATATACAAAAAGTTATAAAGAGTGAAATGTGCGCAGTGTTCAAGAGGACACACAATGGTACAAAATTGCAAACTGAATTACATCTTTTGGCACACAGAATCAATCACTTATATTTCCTGCTAGAACAATGCACAGGGGGAAACCAATCATGCCTTTCAAGGTGGGGTTGAATTATTATTATTCACTGTCTTATCATGACTGTACTCCACTATCACAGAGAAGATTCATCACAGCCCCGTTTTTGTGTCTCGCAGATATTTCTGCTCTGTAGGTCTTCCATTCAGACATGGAGGGAGCAAAGAAGTAAAAGGGTGAAAAGAAGTGAAGAAGAAGAAAATATGAAAAGAAAGAGATTAAGAGAGAAAGGCTATGTATATTCTTATATATAAAAAGCATAATATTGGTTATCGCTACAAAGGGCCAAGGTCTGGAGTTTCACAGTCTTTCATGTACAACAGGCGCAGTAACAGTACTGACTCTGTCTCCCTGCTGTGATGACGCCTGCCGCTCGGCACTGTGGGAGCAGAGGGAAAGCAGAGTCCACCCTGTAATGTATTCCATGTGCGTGTGTGTGTGTGTTAGGTGTGGGTGTATAGGTGACACATTTTTTACGCGCTGATGACTTCTTAAATCCATGCCTTCAATTTGGTCTCACAGTTCCAGTCATGTGACCCTCAAGGCAGCAGAGACTCCACAGCATGATGCAAAAATATCCCCTCCTGTAGACCCCCTTATCTTACGCTCAACTGGCTTAGTTGTTTCATCTGGCTTTTGATTTAGAAGCTGTAGTATTAGGCCCCCCCTTTGCACCTCAGATCTACATGCAGTCTGGATACACAGTGTACCCAAACTGACTGTAGCTCTGCTGGAGCTTCCAATAAAATGTGTCACACTGAAATCCAATGTCTTTTTTCTCTTAACAGATTGTTGTGTGCACCTCTTCCTCTTTACATGCTTTAAAATTGACAATTAATACTCTTTTTTTGCTTGTTCTATATCCACAAACGTCCTCCAATCTGTCTTTGTTAATGTGATACTTCCCATCGCCTTTTTTTGCTTGTGCTTCTGTTGGATCTGCACACAAATTTCCAAGACATAACTGCATTTACACTTACAAAATGCTTCTCTTACCACCTGCAGAGATGGTTTAAGCAATCAAATCATAATCCGTCGTCAATGTGTCTTGGGTGCAGTCATATTTTTAGTTTAATGTGGCTAAGCATTGTCTGATTACAATCTGATCAGTTGAAAATGCGTCTTAATCCCAAGTGTAAAGAGGGTCTAAGAGGTGGAAGCAGCACTTTAGATAACAAGGTCAAAATGATAACTGTGGCTGCAGCTGCTAATAAGTCTCACATCATTACAAAACAAGCAAATAGGCTCAGAGAAGCCCTTAGAAGATTTGGCCTATTTGTCAGACTTAAGGATTTATTTTTATGTTTGAGTCATGTAACCCAGATAGTTTTCTTCCGCTGGTTGTGATGTTTTTTTCAGCTAGAGCTTGAGTACAGTGAGTGATCTAATCAAGCCTAGTTTCTTGTGGCAGTGTCTTCCATTACCAGCAAAGAAATGTGGTATTTTTATTCCTGTCACACCCACTTTTCACAGTAGTTTCTTGCTTTTGTCTAAAACTAGAAAGGTGTAACATCCTATGCAAAATCTGTGCAGAAATAAAATGTTGAGCAGCCAGAGCTTACATTTGGTCCACCCAATGAAATATGTTAAGCATAGAGTTGCCCAGTTGACCCATACTTTATATGTGCTGCCTGTGTTCACCTTAAACTAATACATATATAAAACATGTTTTTCATAAGTCATTTTATCCACTTCCAGTATGATCAAGGCCATTCCTGACCACAGCTACATTAATACAGCTTTATTTTTTACGCATTTTTTAAAAATATTTTTAAAGAAATAGTTTGACATTTTGGTATAAAACCTCCCACAAAACCACAAAGTGTCCTCTTTAGACTTTGTTTTTTGTTCGGATTAAACACACTAGATAGAACATATTAATTAGTGAGCTTTTGAGGTGCTTGTAGGCAGATTTTTTTCAAGTCTTTGCTAAGCTAATCTAACCGACTGCTGACTGTAGCTTCATATTAAACGTGCAGACATAAAAGTGGTATCAATGTTCTTATCTAACTCTTGGCAAGATAGTGAATATATGCATTTCCCAAAACGTCAAACTACTCCTTTCATTGTGCAACCCTGTTGTAAATAGTTTTCTAATTTAAAAGTATTTATGTATCCCAAACTGTACCCTGTCATTGAATGGATGAGGTGGGTCATTCTGACTTAGCTGCGATTTCTAAAAGTTTAATAAATCAGGGGGTATAATTCGAGAGATTTAGAGCACTGTGATGGCATTTACTGACAAGAATATAATTTTGGGGAATGCAAATCTGAAAATAACATATCCACAAATGAAACAAAATATCAGCCATCTGTAACTTAATTCTAAAAATTGGTATCACTCTTTAAAAACCCATATTGGTCAAACCCTGCGGTGTGGTATTTCTACAGTATATGTTTCTGTGTGTGTGTGTGTGTGTGTGTGTGAAAACATGTGTCTGCATGTGCATGAATATGTGTGTGTGTACGAGAATCATGCTCCGAGGAGCCTCTGCTCGCTGCAGCAACATCCAGATGCTGCCTCCCTGCCTCCTTATCCCTCCTCTGGGCCAGCTGTCACCACACAGACAAGATCAGACCAGAACAATGCCAGTGTGACAGCCTCCATTTTCTGTGCTGGAGCCTTGTGGAAAAGGGCGACCTTCAGCTGCAGAGCTTATGAAGGCGCTTCTGAATAACCACAGTACAAAGCCCTGCATGTCTGCAGTCCAAAGCCCAGCGCCCTCATCATGTGTGTCTGTTTCAAAGCCCTCAGGAGATCTGGGGGTGAATCATAAGGGAATGTTATTTCTTCCAAACCATTCGACGCTTTGTTGGGCTGATGAGCAGAACTCTTGTTGCGAGATTTGTGGGTAAACTTGCTGTATTTCTTGTTTCCCACGATGCTTCGGTGCTTTACACTTGATTCCTTATATTGCTTCTCAGGCTTGGTTCATAAAGCCAATCCATTTTATTATCAGCAGGTTCCCACTTTATCATCTGTGTATAGTTACACTGTAATGCTCAGATATTGTTATCATTACCAAGTAGATATTAGCTGTGAGACAACACTTAATATCACCTCAAGTGTACAGACATCCCTGCTCTGTAGGCTCTTTGAAGTTATGGTTACAGATGCACCAACTTGGATGCTGTCCTCTTGACAACAAAGGTCTGTTCTGTGATTTGATTGGCGAACTCTGTGAAACGAGGACCACTCAGACACAGTGTCACTGACCCATCACATTCACCAGTATACCCATGAGCCACACAAACACACACATAGATCTGCACCTTTGACCACCCCAGGAGTTGTTGTCTCAACTCAGAGATTACTTGTGCCACCACTCCACATGCACCCTTTCCCCCTCTTTTTCTCCCTTTCTTCCTCTCTCACACAGTCACCTCTGTCTTGCTGTTGGTCACAAAGTAGGGCTGTGTGGGGAGGAAGTGTTGGCTGTGGCTCTGGCCTCTGGTGCTGTGGAGCTGGTTGGGCTCCAGCACGGTACACTGAGGCCTCTTGTGCCCGTAGGTCTTCCTCCGGCCCACTGTCTCAGTCCCATCCCAGCCCTTCAGCCCCAGCCCCATTGCATGCCCAGCCGCAATTGTGTTGGAACTGTACGCCAATGGGCGGCCCATTGTAGCCGAGCTGGAGCCAATGGCGGTCTCGGTGGCCCTGGAAATGCCCAGAGACATGCCACCTGGCATGGTCCCCGCCATGTGTGCCAGGGAGGTAGCCCCGAGTCCTGGCGGCTTGCTACTGTGGCTGTGACCATGAGTGTGAGAGCTGTGAGAGCTGTGGGCAATGTGACCATGGCTGCCTTTGAGTTTCTGGCCATTCAGCTTGAGTCCCCCTCCTCCTCCGCCACTGGCTAGGTGCCGTTCTGTTGGGAGGGTTGAGACAGCAGAGATGCTGGGCATCTCAGTGACATAGGTGGCCACTGGCTCAGGAGTTAGTGGACCCAGGGAGGTCATAGGAGTCATGGAGGACATCGGGGTGAGGGATGTCATGGGTGTCATAGAGGTCATAGGCATCATAGATGTCATCGGGGTCATGGAGGTCATAGGGGCCATGGAGGTCATCTGGGTGATGGTGGGGTTCATGTGGTTGGAGGTCATTGGGTTAGAAGCCATGGGGTTGGTAGTCATCGGAGGAGTCATCGTTGACATGTTGCCCATGGAGGGTCTGGAGTTGCCCATGGGCTGGAGAGGAAGCCCACCCTTTGTTGGCAGCTCCACCATCAGCCGCCGCTTGTAGATTTCACCGTTGTACTTGGCAGCTGACAGAAGAAGGAGAGAGAGAAACAAAGGTAATGAAAATGTTAAGTGGACATGAAAGAGCTGCTAAAGAGCACAGCTGAAATCTTGGGTTAAATGTTGAAATCTAAATGAATCTGCTTCCTCCAATTTGTCTGTTTGCTCTTTTTAGACTGTCAGTTGTGAAAAAAAAACAATATCCTCAGCTCGTCCGTTTTGCTATTGTGGAACAGAAAGAAAAACAAACTATTATATAGAGTGACTCATAAAATAAGATTTTCAGCAGTTTGCAGATCAGCTGCAAATAGGACATGCACATGTGAGTGCACACACACACACACAGGCAGAAGTTTGGATAGAAAACATCCCATCCCTTTTTACTCCCACAATCTGAAAAGGTCGTATAACAAACCCCATACACTTGTTAGTCAGCCTACCCTCATCTACTGTAACTGACCAAGCAGGGTGTCAGGGCTTCTGTAAACGCCTGCATATAGAGACCTGTCGTGCCACCGGAGGAGTTAAATCAAAAAGAAAGCCCAGAATGTCTCCTCCACCTCGCACCTCTTCCTCCCTTGTAAAACCAAGAAAACATCTTGAATCTGTGTGGTTGGAAGGTTTTCACTATGATAAGAGGAAGAATATCTGGGAGAAAGATATGAGACCATTACAACATGCACTATGATGGTCATTTTTCCAGCAGGCATATGTTTTTTTTTGTTTTTGTTTTCACATACAATAAAGAGATTTCAAGAAGACCTTGTTGACTGCCCTTTCTAGAGAAAAAAATAAGGGTAGTGCAAATCCAGAGCTAGAATGCTTTCTGATACAGTGTTGTGTTTGGGTTATGACAACATCAGAATATGTGCTATAATAGTGGTCATTCTTCCAACATGGCAGCATGTCCCTTATACAGTACTGTACATGTAACTGTCTGTAGCTCCAAACATTGAGTAACAGGACCTCATTTTGCTTTCCACATATAACAACGCAAAGATTTCGAGAAGACCTTGTGGACTGCTTACATTAAGGGTAATGCTATTCCAGAGCTAGAATGTTTTTTGATACAAAGATATGGATCTGGTTTTGTGAATGAGTAACAGGGTTTGTACGGTGTATGATTTCCACTTATATATCCAGTAGTGTAGGTTTATTGGCTTTATCTCTCAATAGGTAAATGCAGTTTTGCCAGAATTCATATCAAAATGGACCCTGTATGACCATGTTAGCTTTGTGAAGTGCTAAATTGATCATATAACACGAAGAAGGGCATTCTGTAAACAATCTAGCTAGCACAGAAATAGACACAAGCCTCCTGTCCAACACAGAAGTAAGGAGTTGCTAACTATGTCAAGTTACACAACACTTGATATTTTTAAATCAGACAAGAAAGTTGCAGAAAAAAGTCATTGTGACAAATTATTCAAGGGGTTAAGAATATGTACATATATACAGTATGAACATACCTGCATGCACATACAGTCACACCCAACAGACACCACATGTATCCATCTACTTACACGCGGACTGAGTCAACACACTGTTCTCTACGTGTTGGTGTAAGAATCTTCCCATACCTTCTATATATGTGTGTGTGTGTGTGTGTGTGTTTCTTTATCCTTGAAGCAGTCAGGTTTAATGCCTCTCATTTATTCCTCCCTCTGTCAGTCACTGTCACCAAGCTACAGTCTCGCTTATCACTGCGAAATGTGACCTGTTTTTTTCCGTCGAATTCACGTTCACAGTCAAGTCATTACTCTTTAGCCCTTGTTGCCTCCGCATCCTTGAAGATAAAGTTAACACACTCAGCGAGTTTGCTTTGCCGCTGTAACTATAAATCTAGTTTATCGCTCTGTGAATGGGGAGAGAAGCGAGCGAGCGGCCCTGTGAGGGGATAGCACAGGGGCTTGTGGATGAGGAGGGGGGTGGATGGAGAGCGGTGTCTCACCCGCAGAGTCACCGCTAGACCGCCCCTGGGGATCAAACTTGCTCAGGCGACAGGTGAATCAATCCAGCGGCAGTCAGCTTGAAGGTGCACACATCCAGCGGCGTACGTGAGTGGAAATGGAAAACACTGCTGTTACACAGTGTGGGCTCTGCATGCCTCTGCCTGAGAAAGGCCAGCATCCCACAGAGACTAACACACATTATGCATGAGAAAATAAATCAAACACTGTTTCTCTCAAGTCCCTCAGTGCCAATAACACAAGGACCTTATTAGGGTTAGACCAGTATGTCAATCTGCTTTTTATTAGCCAATCAGGTTGTCTACTGCCAAGGTGATGGAGGATTTATTAAGCCTTTAAAACCTGCAATAAAATTATTTTTACATTTTACAACATGCCCTTGCTAATCTATTCTTGACATGTTTTACTGTAAGTGGGTGGATCGCGCCGTCATAGTGCTGCCACCCGACCCAAAAACATAAATTAGTCTAGGTTCCAGTGGAGAGTTTTATTGTCTTATGATGAAGTAAATGCTGCCTGTGAGGCTTTTTCACTTTGAAAAGTAAACTTTTTACAACTAAATGGTTGTATTCCTTGGCAGGAAAATGGTCTAATATAACGATATTCAATGTTGGCACAGAATGCGAGATGTAATCTGAACCTGCTCTCTGTAGCAGATCAGCTGGTATCTCCGCTGAGGAAATACAGTAATGTCGGGCAAAGAGGCTGAACTATTGGCAGTTGTAGCACATAAAATGGGATATTAGACACACAAGTGCAAACTGCTTGTGCTTTGTTATAAAATGCTCAAGAATGTGTCATCTTATGGTCATAAACAACTTTGGTCTACCCCAAAATATCTCAAAATGATTGGATGGATTGCCATGAAATTTTATACAGACATCAATGGTACCTAAAGGATTAATCCTACTGACTTTTGTGATCCCCTAACTTTTCCTTTAGTGCCACCATGAGGTTGACATCTTTGTTTGTTTTTCAATTGCAACTAAGATGGTGAACATTGAAAACATTATGGCTGCTAAACATCCGCATGTTCATTGTGAGCATGTTGCCATGATAGCATTATCATGAAGCTCAAAGCACTGTTGTGCCTGAGTACATCCTATCCTCACAGATCATATCACTTCCCCATGTTGCACCAAACCAGTAAACAAAAAAAGGCTTAAAATGTCTCTGTCCATGTTTCATTTTTGAAACTCATTTGCATGCAAAGAGGATTATAGAAGATTAAATAGCAGTTTAGGTGTGAGGATATATGGTTATAATCTACATGTTCTCAAAAGAACTTTACATTTTTAATCATTTCATACCAATAAAGATCTTTTGCTAAGTTCAATTTGAGTCCTGCATACAAAACACTGTCATAAATACTACAGCAGCAGGTGTGTGTGGAAGCCTAAAGTCTCTAAAAGCAGGCTTGCGACTTGTTCAGTGATGAAGCAAATGTGCTTAAACCCTCATCCAGCAGCCATTAGCAGTAGACTGGTTGTACTGGGCAGCTTCCAGTTTGAGATCCTGTAAGAATGTAATGTAAGAAGATGCAAGAACACGGTTGTCTCTTTATGGCAGCTTTTAGATTTAGCAAAGCAGATGTGCAGACGTGGGCCATAATTGGTCATTTGTACATGTAGAAGACTGCGTCCTCCTCTGGACTGAGTAACAGGTCTGCATCCAGGGACCTTTTTATTAGTTGGTTTTTGCCTTAGTTGCAGCTAGAATTCGATAAAGTGACCTTATATGGATGCACAGGGGGACAGTGGAGATGGCTATTGATTGACAGAAGTGTGGCTTATCAGCTGGACGGTAGACCATTGGGAAAGTGGCAGAGGCAATTAAAGAAAAGGAAAAAAGGCAGTTGGAGGGTGTTGGGAAAATAGTGTTGATCTTAGACTTGGTTCTATTTCTCAGGGGGTCAGCAGGCAGTGAAAACACCAGACTGTGTAGCAGAGGAGAAGAAAAGAAAAGCAAATTCCATTTAAGTTGCTCAAGATTAGCGGAGCTCGCACAAAGGTGACTTCAAAAAGAGCCACCGCTGGCATTTTGGTTTTGTTTGCTGTCATTTAGTCCCTTTCCCTCTCTGTCTCTCCCTCTCTGCACACACATTTTTCACAGCTTGTGTATGACACTCCCATCATTTGACTCACAGTAATGACAGTTTGCCTCCTGGATCCGGGGTTTCTGTGCTGTATATCTCAGGACAGGTTTCCAATCATTTCATAGGAGCCTCTTTGAATACCACTTGTGGAATGGAAGTCTGTCAGTCAAGTGTGAGCCCGAGGGGGGCAGGCCTCCGTTCAATTACAGAAATGGAATCAGATATGAGCTGCTATAAGGGAGGATCGAGATTAGCATCCCAGTGATTCTTTAAGGAGCGATATGGAGCGTGATGGATTGAAGGTGGGGGTCAGGGGGTGAAGAGGAGATGTTGCGTGTGGGAGGGGGAGACAAAAGAAGCAGAAAAAAAAGGTGAGGGAAAATGCAGAGGAGAGGGCAGGAGGCGGATGATAAAGGCGACGATGTGAAAGAAGGAGGACGAGAAGATGGGAAATAAGGAGAGGTGGGAGGGAAGGAGCAGGAGAAAAGGTGAGAGGAAATGAAGGGGACAGGGAGGGAGAGAAGCGGAGAGGGAGGGACTGGAGGATGAAGACGGGGGAGAGAAAAACGAGCCAAGACATTAAAGGTTTGAAGAGCAAACGGGAGGAAGGACAATGGTCTAGGAGAAGTGGTGAAGGGCCATTTTAGATATAAAGAAGCAGAGAGGAAGAAGTGGGGTTGAAAGAAGCTGAAGAGAAGAAAAGATGGAATATTGACAGACGTGTGCTTTAAGGTTTGAATGTAATTTCTATATTGCCGCCTGGACCCAATTCAGGCTTCGCAAAGAGGGGCATGTGCAAACCCAAATGTACAAATTTGCCTCATCGTCAATGAACCACACTGATAGTTTTGCACATTTTATCCCATTAACTTGAAAAAAGTGTACACTTTACAGTACTTGCAACATTTTTCAGAGCCCACCGCAGCTTTTTAGATTGATTTTGTTCCCTCCAGGCAGTCACTGCTTTCAGAACATGTCAGTACATTATAAAAATCTACTTGCAGAGACTTAACACCACCTCAGAATAGTAATCAATCACAGTGAACATTTTTCTCTGGTACAAGTTATCGTTGGATAGTTATCCAGTTGGACTTTTCTGAGAAACTGTTTCATGTGAACAATAAAACACTGGCGTGTGAATTTGTAACGGCTAACATTAAAGTCCCCCTCTATTTGGAAACCGATTCTGGATTCAAAAAATGGAAAGAGGCTCTTACTTCAGTGCATGGTATGCCAAACCATTCACTTGCGTTTTTAGTCCGGTGAAATGCAATATGAAACATAACTGACAGTGACATTCATCAAGACCATTTAGCTTAATAACTGCCCAAACAGAGAAAGGTGTGTGGGAGTTTTTAAGGTTAATTGCATTAATTTAGAAGCATGTTGCAGTCTTCTGCCTGTATGAGAATAATGAAATCAATCTATAATTTACTGACCAACAGCACTGACTAAGTGTCTTTAGTAAAACAGAAGTTGGTCTGTGTGTTCTGGAGTAAGGGGAGGGGGCGGTGCACTCCACTGTGGTGCCATTATGTTATCTCTTTCTGCTGCAACATAAAAAAAATCATTATCTCCGACACTGTACTAACAGAAGAAGTCTCTAGCACACACACACACACACTGAGAATGGACTTTTCAGTGAAGTACGAGACATCTTGTGTTCAGCAGTTAAACTTTTCAAATGTAATATTTACATACACTTGCATATTCATAGATTCTGGATTTTTCAATAAGGGAGAAGAGTAGAAGGTAATTGATTTTTTTTTTTGTGGAAAAAACACATCAGCCACAGGTTATTATTTAAAGCAGAGCATATTTATGTGGCTGAAAAACGTCTTAAACATTTTTATTGTCTCTTCAGGTTTGATTCCCAGACAATATGAGATAAGAAAGAATGCTTTTGAGCAGCAAAGAGCTTCAAAGGAAAAATCATTCAGCGAACATTCTCAATTTTTAATAATTAACAAATTCCAGTAATTTGGCTTGAATTTGCCTTTTCCCTGTATCCATTTTCCATCAACGTTCCTCATCTATTTTGCCTACAGAGATTTCCAACATTTCACAAAATGCCATCCTCACTCCTCAGAGCATGTGCTCCATCCATCTGTTGGTATAATGTGCGGTGAGATGAAAGGAGAGCTGCAGCCTCACATCAGAGAGTAAGGTTTTCCAGTTGAGAAACAGTGAGGTTGCGTCCCTCACTCAAACTGCGGCGTGTCTTGTGGCTGTACTGCACTCTGATCTATTGAAGCTCCTGTCAGTGGAGAAATTGGCATCTCTGCCTCTCCTATGATGGATCCCTGCTCTCCTTGTTGAATATTGGCGCAGAATGTTGAGTTGAGAAACAATCCCTTTGTTCTTTGATCCGCGGGGACTGACACCAAGACGTCTTCCGTTGGCATTTTAGAAAGCTGAATAATTTTCTGCAATCAAACACAGTTGTAGCTATGCTGAAAATATGTATCGTCTGATGTCTATATTTGGCCAGTTATCTGGGAATTCTAAAAATACGCCACCAAACAATAAAGATGCCAGGACACAGGATGACAGTGTTAATCACCATTTTCATTGGATGGCTTTCCTTTAAGCTCAAAGATGATGTGTCCACTTATCACTTATTATTCATCTGTTTCTCTGTTTTCAATTTCGCTGGCAATTATATAAACCGCTACTATAATTACACATCTTCTTGCTTCCAGGGCACGAAGCAGTACTCGGCGTAAACAATCATGATAATCTATTACTGTAACATGTCTGGGGATGAGTCAGGGCCCTCCACGTGCAGTGTGAGGTAGGGAATAACATTTATCATTTATATACAATACACAGAAAGTTCACACCTGCATTTGTCTCCTGAATCAAATATTCTGATTTCTGCTGCTTGGCATGCGGGAAGAGGCTTTTCAAAGACAAGCTCTGTCTGATTATTTTCTAATAAAGGGCACAGATGCAGATAAATAGCATCTTGTAGCTGTTTCTACAGATGTGTTTATAGATAATACCCGGTGTGAGTGGTGGGCTGAATTCTGAATCAAGTGAGGGCAGGGAACCTGTCTAGCATAAACAAGCCGACAGACACACACACACACTGAAAAATTCACAAGTCAATCTCAAATGAATTCGGGTGATGAAATAGTGATGCCACTGCCAATAACATATGGGCATGATGAGGCAAATTCAAATCAGCTGCACTGGCAACTGGGCTCATTGAATTTGGTGGCGTGCATTAAGCTGTCAAACAGCTTGATAAGCAGGCTGTTTCTGTTTTACAGCGCGTCCAGTTTGGTTGCGCAATCAATAACACCTGTCAAATCTGCCTGCAGGGCTGCTGTAGTTTAGTCACATTGTTCCTGGAGACCTCTGGAGAAAGAAAAACTTCTGCCTTTGTGTTTGGATCATAAAACATTCAGTAAACTATAATGAAGAAAACAAAACAAAAAAACAATTAATAAAAGCCCCAGTTCTCCGTTCCTCAAGATTCACTGCCAACTCAGGCTGCATCAGATGGTGACTCTGCTAACAAGAATAAGGGAAGCCCCAAGATTCATTGTGACGATGATGCACCATCTCCAAACACAGTCAGAGCCAGCAGCAGCGACTGGTAAAATCAACACCTGTTTTTTTTATAACCAATAGCACAACATCAAGTACACTGCATATCTCAAACTGTAAAAAAAAAAAAATCCTCCGTTGTTCAGCATCGTCTTAAAATTTAAAGATGTTAAGATAATAAGAGAGCTTGACAGGCACTCACCCACAGCCTTCAGGGAGGCGTACTTGTTGATGTCCTTGTTTTGCTGCTGCTGCTGCTGCTGCTGCTGATGCTGCTGCTGTTCGTAGACATGAGCCAGCTGGCTGAGGGCAGGGTAAGGGTGCTGCTGGCCCATGTTTGAGGCCGGTCCCACGTTGTTGTTGATCTGACCTCCCTCTGTGGGCAAGGACACAAGACGGGACAAGGTTATTGTCAGGTTTTGGATGGTTTAAAAGCTCCAATCTTGTTGGCCAGTGAGCAGCTCCAGAGGGGCACTCGTTGGTCAAGTGATTTGCTAAAGGGCATCTCGTCAGAAAGATGTCTCATTCACATTTACCAGCATCCACNCCCCCCCACCCCTTTTTTATACTGTATGATCTGCTGCTATAGAAATTATGTCCATGCTCCACAATTGTGAGGACGCACTAACATCCATTCATGTCCACACCATCGGCTCATGGACTCATGCCGTCATTCTACAGCTGCAGCCTATTGTATGTCACGCTGCTTAATACACATTTGGACACAATCCAAAGTGTATATATGTACACTGATAAGCTGCATCTGCTGTCTATTATATGAGATTTTACCAGTAATTTTACCATGCACGCCACGACATTTATATCCATATGACAGCTGAAATACTCATGTGCCAGAATACAAATTTTAGTAAATTACTCAGTTGACATTTGTATGTACGTTTGACTTATCAGCCTAAATATGGAAGTTGAACTGCAGCAAAAATGACTAATCCTCTTTATCTGAGATTATTGTAATCCCGGTGTCAGGTAATGTGTGAGAATTGTCTGCCACAAAACTGTGTCCTCAGTGAGCACTCTGTCTAGACTAGGGTTGAAGAATTTCCAGTGAGTTTAAGAACTTAAAATGTAAGATTTAAAATGATTACTTCAAGGGAATATATCAGTCTTTTCCTGGGATTCCCAGAATTTCTCACTTTAAAGGAAGTCTGATTTTAAAAACAGATCTACATGAAATTAATCATAAAATGATATATATTGTAATTTCCTGATGGGATGTTTTCAAGATAATGTGGAAATGTTTTTTAGTAGAGAAACAATGCTCAAAATGCCAAGCAGACGGACTCTTTGGATCCTCTGTTTTTCAGCATATCCTCTTGACAGTATTTTTTCCAGGTAGTTCTCTGGGACCGTCTGACCATCTTTTATAGTGCTGACCTGAGGTTCATTCTGCTGCAGCGGCAGGGAAGAAAAATCTGTCACACGCAGCCATTTCTGCCTGTTCTTTTAGAGGTGTGAGGAACAGCACCATTGTTCTTGGACATAGTTGTGACGTTTGGCCGATCTTCTGCAAATATTAAATGCTCTGCAATCAGCCCTACTGCTCTGATTTGGGGATGAAAGTCTGCATATCTGATTGAGGAACAGATTTTGTGCTCTGCTTTGTTCACGTAATCTGAAAAATATTTCACCACAAAGCTGAACTATATAAACAATTGTTTTAGCATGAAAAGTAATTGAAGGAAAACTCTGCAGGTGAAATGCTGATGCAGTTTGATTATATTTACAGTTGCATGGGATTGTATAGTATATAGTACATACTATTTTAATATTTTATGCATTGTTTAAGCTAACAATCCATTATTTCTAGCTTGCTATTTCAATTGTTTATCCATTAGTTTTTGCTATCTATTTTAACCATTATCCATTACTTTTAGCTAACTATTTAGATTTTTCTGCTTGCTTGCTAACTAGTTTTGATGCACTCTCAGTTGAGAGAGAACAACCTGTGGTGTTCAGGGGTTACAGCTGACTCAATATGTGGATATATATTTCTGAAATATTTTCTTTCTGAGTTTCCATGTGTTTCTTTTACTATTACTACTATTTTAATACCATCTATTAGCATGTGAAGTTGCCTGTTGCAGCTTTAAAATTAATAAACTCTTCTTTTGCCATCTGCTTATGGTGTGGGAAGGAACAGGTGTCTTATATTAATTACAGTATCCTGCTTGCAAAATTTGCTAACTGTAATGTATTCCCATAATTAAATAAGTGATAATTAAGGTGAGTTGATGGATAAGTCTACTCTCCAACATCATTGCAGCACGTAATCCAGTGGCTTTAAGTTGCTGTGAATCATCAGTAAAACGCATGTTGATGATTTATGAGACATCCAGAAGGCTTTATGTTCAGATTGTGATTAGCAGGCAATCCTCCGCACCCCAGCACATTTTAAAAGCATCCTTCTCAGTCATGGCTATAATTGATTAGTACACAGATCAACCTTCCTCCACAACTACACCTAAAGCTACACCTCCTCTGGAAGACACAGAAACCAGATGGCAGGATAACACATCCACGAATGTACAGATGGATATGAAGGGCGGCGCCGGCAGCTCGACTGAGTCGTACGGGAGCGGCAGGGAAGCGTAGCAGAGCTGCACAGTCTGACTTTAAAGCACAGCCGAATGTTAAAATGTGTGTGGGAATTCAGAGGACACTCTCTTCAGCATTGTTCTCTCGCTGCGCTGAGCCTGACAGATAATTGCAAATTCCTGTTACTGAAGGCGAAGGTATCCCTGCTAAGTGAATACATTCTGTTAAAAGCCTCAATACTGCCACTTGATAATTTGAGAAGGAAGAAAAAGTTCAGAGGCAGAGAGCAAGAGGAAGGAACGAGAGTCAGAAAAGTGAAATAGGAGAAAGGGAGAGGGATGAGGCTGCATAAAGAATGAAGAGGGTGAGAAAAAAGTTAGAAAGATGGCTGGCAGAGAAACAAAGGAGGTGTGTGAAGCACAGAGGGAGCTAGGCAGAATCATTTAAGCAGAAAGCACAAGAAAAGAATGTAGACGGACAGTAAAAGATGGACAATCTCAACACAGCACTATAAATACAACCCCCCCCTCCTTTCAGCCCTCTTATAGGTGCTCATACAGATGGCCTTTTGTTGCTCCACAGCAAACAGAAGCGGAAGTTGTGCGGCCGCAACCCGACAGTATTGATTTCCTCCACCATTTTCTCCCTGTTTCATCTCAGCGGTGCATTGTTGAGCCACGAGGTGCGCTCAAAGGTCTTAAACCTGCACAGTCCAACTGTCAAGGCAAAGAAAGCTGTGTTGTTACTAATTAATCACTTAGCCCTGGCGCTGGCTCAAACCACACACACACACACACACACACACACTGACTGACAAGGTAGAGAGAGAGAGACAATTAAAAAGAGCATCAGAGTGAGAGACAGTGCGAGGCCGTGGAGAAGAAAGAACAAGAGACTCCCCAATGTGATGAAATGTCTCGTGGTGCTTGGTGAAAAGGAAAAGACACATGTGATGTAAGGTCATTATAGAAGACTCACTGAAGGCTACATGCATATAAGTAAATTGAAACTGAGGCTGTGCGAGAAGGGTTTGGGCGTACATTGTAGAGATGGAGCTGAAGGCATTGAGTCACGATGATGCTGAAGCCCTTCTCTCTCTCATGCATTTAATTGAAGGAAAAAACAAACAACATTCACTCCAGTCACGATGAAAGCCAGTCCGCTGCTTTTTTTTTCATGGCAGGCCAAAATGGCTGGCACAAGGTCACCAATTTTCTCATTTCATAATGGATTTTGTATGGCTGCGGAGCACAAATGTAAAATTCAATGTCCTATCAAAGCGCAGGTGCGCCTCCTTCTTTTCAGGCACTCTGCCACGAACTGGTTTGCAGTGAATCCATGAAGATGGAAATGGCAACACGAAATTATAAAACCCACAGTTACAAAAAAAGAGACCACCTGACATTTGGACTAAATTATGATTGTATGCTAATGCTTTGTGTTAATAAATAAAATGTGGTGAAATAATGTCTTAATATTATGCCAGAGAGACTGCGAATGTGTTAAACTGGACTCATGTCTGCTCTGCCAAGTCGGCTGGCTGTTCAGGGTGTGACAAGCTGGCAAATCAAATTACAGTCTCACTGAGCCACAGACAAACATCTGGTTACTGTGGTGCATTTTGGCTTAAAGCAATTGTTTGACATTTTGGGAAATACACGCACAGAGTTAGATGAGAAGGTTAGCTTTGATTAGCACAAAGACTGGAAACAGGAGGAAACAGCTAGCCTGGCTTTGTCCAAAGGTAACAAAATCAGCCTACCAGCACAGCTAATTAACACGTTATGTGTCAGTTATTTAACTCAGACCTTTGTACAGAACCAGGCTAGCAGTTTCCCCCTATTTCCAGTCTTTGTGCTAAGCTATGCTAACTGTGTCCTGGGCCGGCTGTAGCTTCATATTTATTGTACAGACATGAGAGTGGCATCAATCCTCTCATCTAACTCTCCACCAGAAGGTGAATAAGCGCCTTTCCCAAAATGAATAAATAAATAAATAAATAGGAACAATAGCACAGTATATCACGTTCAAAGGCAAAAGTACAGTGTTTATTATGCTCCCATAATAATTTTAATTATCTGTTGCTGTGACTTTTCCATGGTGGTTTAAAGTGTTGCAGTAACAGAAAATAAAATCATTACAGGAGCATAAAAACGAGGTCCCAGTCCAGATTTTTGCCCTTACTCTAAAACCCCCTTGTTGGATTTGCAGCATCCATTTTCAATAGTAAACCAAGTTTGAAAGAACCAAATTCAAAAGCAACACCTCATGAAGGCTTAAAGTTAAAATGGTGATTCATGCAAGAAATTGCAGCAGTGCTGTTGGGGTTAGGTTAGGTTACAATCGGTGTGCTAGTGGATTTATTCAACAGACTGTATAACATTTTGGGAAGAACATTTTCTCCAGTTTATCACATTGTACCACAAAGTTTGTAAAAGTCTGTAATACTTGAACCGCTAATTGTCCCTTAAGAGGCATTCTTTGCCAGTTCATCTTTATTGCTCATGCATACAATAGAGAAGAATTAATGCTGTTTACTGTGAATCACACTGTCCTACAGTTTTCTCCAGTATTTACTCTAATACACTTCAGAGTGAAAAACAATCCACAGTCTCTTCTCCTCCGCTCCTGTTTGCTTACAGAGTGCTATAATTATTTCAGGTTCATAGAAAAACTGTGCTCTTCACACACTCAGTTGACAAGGGTGACAAAGATGATGGAAATTTGAGCCAAAATACCAATAATTGCTCACCTCGCCTCATGCAATCTTGAGAAATGAACCAAAAATAGATTATTCTGCTGCTTCCATCCTACGGTTCTATTATTCTACGTTATTTTTTCTGCTCCAGGATCCATCTTTGTAAAAACCTCTCATCCCTGCATTTTGATCGCAGTGAAAAAGATCACACACCCTCACACGATCATAGTGAAAACAAACACAGCACCCCGACGACATCATCACACTATGAACCCATTCACCAGGATGACTGACAGCTGTCACCAGTATGCCCATCAGGATGATGAAAGGGGAGCAGTGGGAGTCTGCTGGTGTGGCCACAGTGCTGAACCAAGCTGAACCAAAACACACTGATTCTTTAAGGTCGCTGCAGTCTTTTAACACTCTCCAGTGCCAGCCATTCATTCCTGCTACTGGGCCTTCTTCTGGTGCTGGCTCTTACTATGTTTTGGCTGAACATTTCAAGAAAACTTTAACAGTATAAATGGCACATACAAACAGTCGTGGCAGACGAGTTTTTCTGGATAGATGACAGTTGTATAAAGCGCAGAAAATGTTGTGGTTATGACAAAGGCCAGAAGATATGTTCATCTGAAAACTGAAAGATTAAACAGAGGGTGGTGCTACAAGAAAGTTTTTTTTACCGAGAGCCTGAATGTACTCAGCAAATGTCATATTGCTGAAAATATCCGACATAATGGACAGTCTGGACAGTATGTTGATCACAGACAAATAGATGTGATCACTACAGCTACAGTTACTGCTGGAGGTACAACATCAAAACTGGCAAAGTTAATCCTTAATATTGAATCCCCTCATTCATTCGTTCCATTTGTATAAAGACTTTTCAAATTAAAGATTCAAAAGGCCTTTAAAATTCCTAATGAAATTTTGATAATCTGCTCTTGGGACTCTCTCAGTGCCTTCAAAATAAAAGACAGATGATGAATGCTTGGGATAGTTGGCTTAGTCCAATTCTCCCTCTTAACTGAACTTCTGTACTTTGCTCTTCTAAATCTTGCTGTCTTCGACCTATATGCACTCCAACGCTGGGACATGAAAGTCTTATTTTACTGATGGGATGTGGATCAGGCCATGAAGTGGCCATTCTAGGTGAAATTGAAAATATTTATTGTTGACTACGGATGTAATCCTGTAAGGGGATGTAATCCTGTAAGAGGGCTTTTACACTAACAATAGAAAAATGGCAAAAAAAAAACCACGGGCTTCCCCATCCATGTCAATGAAGCTGCATTGGTGCAGCAGGGCATCCTGTTGCTGATGGCTCTGCATTGGCCAAAAAAATGTGCGAGCACAAATACATGGTAGAACATTTTAGTGGGTACCTTGTAGCAGTGCAGTGATATGTAGGTCAAGCTACAGCACATTGTGCCTATTGTAAATAGTCTAGATAGCCTTACAACTGACATGAAGATTGTGCTGAATCAGGTGTTAACATCGGCACTGTACTGGTTTCATTTGAATCACGTTGTCACCTTGAATATTTTCCACTTTGCTTTAAGGTCCCGGTATAGTCGTAACATCTATTCTTCAAATTCTACATTTTCTTTGCCAATAAAAGTCCACTTTCTGTCCATGTATGTAAAGGTCGAAGTTTAATTTAGTTGCACTTTGGGAGCTATACCAGATGGGGTATCAGGGCTTCTTTTGCTCATGCAGTTGTTTAGCCATGTGTTGCCATGTTCTCTATTGAAAACAATGGCTGTCTCATGCCTTGCTAAAACACCAATCTGTCCAATTTTCTGTGGTTGAAGTTTGAGTTCGTGTGAGTGGGCGGCACACTATTCATAATCTGTTTAGGCATGATGGCTATCACTGCTTGTGCAAGCCGGACCGTGCTCCTTTCACTAATTATCAGCTCAGCTAGATCATCATCTCAGCAAGGTCAATGAAGACTCAACCTATATCCAGTTATAGCAGAAAAGAGCAGAGGTACAGGGTGACGTCATTTCACATGAATGACAACAGGTTACAGAGAACTTCTTTGTAGCTGGCCACATTAGCTAGATTTGGTTTATAACCTGTGTTGTGGAACAGGTAGGGAAAAGCATCTTCAGCCAACTAACCAAACACTGATTGTACTGATTCCTTTTAAAAACACTGTCGTGCTAAAATTCTGATTCAGTTAGGATTAGCACACAAACTTGAAAAAGTAATATGTGCTGCAAGCTGTGTCGGAGTCACGTTCAGATTTGAGAAAACAAGCAGAAACTCATGAAAGAACAGTTTTATTTTCCCACCGAACTAGGGAATCCACACTTCTGACTTATAATCGAATCCATCCAGGTACAATGTTTCCATAGGCAGGTGTTTTCCATCTCACAGCCAGTTGAATGGCTGCCAGAAGATTTCTAAAGGTCAGTTATTATGATTTTCCTCGGACCTCTCTGAGCTTGACAAGATGGATGTCTGGCTTTGCAAGATTATTGCTGCCCAATATGAGAGATTTATCATTTCCTGTATTCCATTTTTTCTTATAAACTGCTCAACACTGGCTGTTTGTAAGAGTATATTGCAAAAGTGGCTGTAAATTGGCTTAAGGTTGAATCAGCGCTATGTTACATCAATCACTGACAGGAGGAAACTGAGCATTTTTTTTATATGAAGTTGTCACAGAGTACTACTTAAGGAATTGTGGGTAAAAGCAGTTGATTTGATCATGCGTTTGGTTTCAAATATGTGCCACCGTTTGAACCTTATCCTAACATTACAGAAAAAGACATTTACATGAATTCACCCTGCAGGGCGAAGGCACAGAAATGTCAGGATTACAGTAAGTGTGACTACACTGATGAGACAGCGTGTGGATGATGAGCTTATGACCGCCAGGTAACAGACAGTGCAGTCAGCAACGCACAACATGAGTGTGCACTACATAACACTGCAGAGGCAGAGTCATACGGCACCAAAACACAGAGTGATTTCAAAGCCGCGCTGTCTCCCTCGTGGGAAGCCAGACATCCAGCATGGAGCCGAGAGGCAATCCTCCTGGGGCAGAAATGGTATCTGTGCTTTTCTCATGCCCCAGACAAGAATATATTCTGTTGGAAATAGGGTAGACAACACATTCAACTGCGTCCCTTGATGTGCGCTGTGTTGGTGTGTGTGTGTGTGTGTGCAGGAGAAAATGAAGAAGAAAAAACATGAAGAGAGACATCAAGAGAGAGCCAGAGCACATGTATGTAGGAGTGCTTCTATCTCATGCTTGGCCTGGCTCCATCGCTACTGGCTGTACAGTGTAATTTCACTGCTTGTTTGATTCGGCGCTGAAAATTGTAAGCAGCTGACTCATCTATTATTCCCTCTTTCTCCTCACTCGGCAAATGGATAAACCCTCTTCTTTTCTTCAGCTGCAAAACTGCCTCTCTGTCATTACTCAACCCTCTCCATCTCTCTCTTCCTCTCTCTTGTCATGGCAACAGTATTCTCTCGTGTAGTATTTGCTCTGCAGCACACGGCGAGTTCGCATTGTCCCGCAGTCACCCGCGCCCACATATCAACAGGCAGGCCGGCTGTACTGTACTGAAAAAGTCATTGTTATGCAACCTATGTTATGCTGCCTGCTGTTCTGTCGGTCTGTCTGTTCATCTCTCTCCACTTACTCTTCACGTGTCTGCTTGCCTCTTCTGAGCTTGTTCTAGGTCACATCCTAACAGCTTTGTCAGGCATTGTCAAAAAAGCACGCATGTTTTATTGAAAGACTTGCTCTAGTTTGGGTAAAAGACAATTTTGTGAGTCATCTTTGGGTATAACCAAGCAAAGCATTTTGACGTTGAATGGATGTTGACACAAAAGTCTGCACCGACGAGGAAAACCTGTGTAAATAGAGCCCTAAAATGAAAGATGAGATGTGTGCAGTTGTCCGAAGCTGCTGCCTGTATTGTTTTGTGAAATTGGGAGCGACAGTAAACATCTTTGTGATATTAGTTCAGAGCAGTTACATGAAAATGTGTGCCCAAGAAACGCATCTGAGAGCTCTTGACCCGTCCAAATCATTCAACCTTATGTGACAGTGTGCACACATCCGTGTGTATGTGTAGGAGTGTGTGGGGTCCTCTCTGTTTCTCTGCATATGCATATTTAGTCACACTGAAAATGGTAAGCAGTTTATGTGTGAGCCAGTGTGAGGCGGGAGCGGAGAGCTTCCTCTTTATTTGCCCTCCTGTCTGTTTACAGTACATAAGAAGCACTGCATCTATCTTGACCTCATCCCAGCGGCCCATATCTCTCTCCTGCAGCATGGAGGACAGCAGGGATCACAGAACGCGCATCGGCCTCACTGTGTGACCGCTGAGCTCACAGGAATTTCGCTGGGAGTCGGGTGTGAAATCTCCTTTGTGTGGCGGGCGGTAAGGTGAGGGAGTTCATGCGGAAGCTTGAGCAAAGAAGGCGTTTTTGGGCCCTGAGGTGAATGGGTCAGACCTACGTGATTGGCGGGCACGGGGGAGAAAATTCATCAAACCCTTATATGTGTGTATATATATATATAAACAAGAATGTTTGCTAGAATGAGAGAGAGACAGACAGCGAGAGAAGAACAGATGTCCAAGGCTGCATGGGTCTTGCTACCTGCTGGCGCTGTCAGCAGTGGGGGGCAAGTTTGAAGCGTAAGGGCCAAAAAGCTCACAGATAGAAACTATTTGACACTAAGGTTTACTGTTTGAAAGAAGGCCAGCTTTATGGGAGACAAGCAAACTGCATACAGCTTTTAGAGGTGCTTCAAAAGTCACTGAGTAGTAGAATAGTGATTCCCAACCTGATTTACTTGTACCCCAGGGATGTACTTCTGCAGTTTGCAGGGGCTATGTGGAAAGATTGTGGAGTGCCTCAACTAATTTTATAAAATAAAAAATTTGATAATAAAAAAAAAAGGCCACATATTGAATCAGCTATTACACCTGAACACCACAAGTTGCGACTAAGAATGCGTGGAAACTAGTTAGCAAGCAAGCAGAGAAATCCAAACAGCTAAAAGCAACTAACTGATCACTGATTACATTAGCGTAGGCTTCCAGTTCCAAGCCCAGACGCACCTTATTAGCTAAAACTGATGGATTAATAGTTGAAACAGGAAAAGTAATGGATAAATAGTTTGCCAAAAGTAATGGATAAACAGTTGAAATAGATAAAACGATGTATAGGTTGGATGAATAGGTGGATAAATGGTGAAATAGCCAGAAATAGCTAAAGTAAATGGTTAAAGTGATAGCTAAAAAGTAATGGATAAACAGTTGAAATGCTTAACTAAAAGTAATGTATAAATGTCTAGCTTTTGCCACTAGTATAGTATGGGTGCAAACTTTTCTAAGTCAGCCTAAACAAACACAAACACTTTAGATCGCAGGACTTTGCTGTTCAGCGACACAGAAAGTTTTAGAGCCACAAAATGAGAACTAGCATGAGCACTTGGGGGCAAAAGCTAGGCGTGTGCGATATGATAAAAGGATCTGACTATATTAAAGGCATGTCATTGGCACCAACATTCATTTATTTCCCCAGAAACATTGCCTTAAGGACTTGGGTGTGCACGGCCATGAATAATATATCTCATGTAGCTTAGCCTTAAGGCTGCTGTGTGGCATTCAGTGCACAACGCTGTCTGTCTGCTCCAAAAGCAATGTGTCAGATCCTCAGCCTTATATATGGCCTTGTTTTCCAAACATTGTTCATCTCATTATCATCACCATATGCTGCTAGCTTTGTCTTCGCTCATTAGCGCATCAGTACACTCCCATTTAGGAAGAGATAGTGAGAGTGAGCTC
>NTHP01000442.1:486733-512234 GCA_003416845.1 Oplegnathus fasciatus
GGGGGCACGACGGAGAATGTGTCATGAAATGCTCCAGAGATATACAGAGAAATGTGCGCAGCCAACTCCATTCCAAAACCGATCACATATCTCCGAGTGATTCTCATGAGGGTTGACCATTAAACAGATAGGAGTGCGATGCAGTGAAACCGTATTATTGAAAAGTCTGTCATGGAAAATGGCGGCGGGAAATGATAGCAGAGATAATAGCTTATCTACCCTTAATTGTTCCTCCCTGAGCCTTTGAAAGCACAATGACTTCCGCTGCACCCTTTTATGATTAGAGCCTTCCGTCATACCTTCATTTTGAAGTGCTATCGATTTCTATTGTTCCATATTTTTTCCCCCTCTCCTATTCACAGAGGAGCATTTGTGGCAGGATCCAACAACCATCTCCCTTTGCGTTGTCTTGTCACAGAACAATGCGTTGACTCGAGTCTCACAGGACATTGTTAAAGCTAGTCACTGAATCAATAGTGAGATATCACTCTGATATCTATAAAGACCTGATAGCTGTTTAAACTACAAATATCTCAGTCCAAGGGAATTGTGTTTTTAAAATAAGCTGTGTGGGAATAAAAAAAAAGAAAATGGTATCAGTGTCAAAACAGTTCTGATGATGACCATCACTGTCCCATGAGACACTTCCTTTGAACATGTTCCATTATTTTCCCTTCCTACTGCTTCTGACACATACAGTATACTAGGACAGTCGTCTTAGATTTCTATCTGTATCCAACTCCTAAACCATAGCAGATGGGGGCAGCCATTTGTAACGGCATTATAATGTGTCATTACAACTGACTTCACACTCGTGTTTGGACGGAAAAGAATCTACCTTGTGGCATCTACGCTGCATGAGTGGATGGAAACTGCTCACACGTGAAGGGCGTTCGAGCAAATGAAATTCAAAATAACACCTCCGGATAACAAGACCTGTTTATCAGACGCTTAAAACCATAAGTCTCGCGCGCCGCTGAGTGCTGACAGATGTGTGGGAGAACGCCAGGTAGAAAACAGAATGTGCAAAAAGTTGTTTGGAAAGAAAAGCTGCGGAATTCTTTCTAATAACTGCAATTTCATGCCAACAAGACATCAAGGCAACAAGAAATCAAACATTGTCCCTCGTTGTGGAGAGTGCAACAGTTGAATAAGCTTTCATCAATAGATTAGTATGTTAGGAGACCAATAGTAAGAGGTGCAAAGGTCTGAGCCTTATTACTATAACTGTGATGCTAGAATGACCACTGAAGAGCAAAATGCTCAGAATATAATCATGATCTGGGCAATATAATAATCTGACTTTATTTCTTACCAGTTACCGGATACCTCAGCTCAGAAGATTTGCTGATACCATTTCCAATACAAGTGCTCTCTTTTTCCTAAATATAAAATCTGTGCACCACACTCAGTGGAACTTATTGAGATCATTTTATATCAGGCAACATGAGGCTATGGTGCTAAAAGCTGTGACTTAATGAATGTAAGTGATTGATTGAATGACACTGACAAAGAAACTGTATTCAACGTGGATCGGTCGCACCTGGTCGAAGCCCGATCAGCTTAATAGGGTCGGCCCCAATACCGATGTGGCGGATCAGATCCCTTGTAAGATCTAATATACAGTTAAAGTAAGACATGGGGGAGTACAAACAGTAAGAGATGCACCGCATCTGCCCTACTGACCTTACTAAGAGGATCGGGTATCAGCCCTGACGTGACCACATTAAAAACAACTTATTTGTCTATGTCATTATAAAATTAAGTGTTTTGACTATCAGTTACGTTTATTTTGTCAAGGCAGACTGTTAACCTAGCTTTTAATGCCACAGCGATCCCTGGCCTCATGTTACCTTACATAAAAATGATCTCAATGAGTTCCATGTAGTGAGTGTGCGGATTTTGAAGTTGGTATCACATTGGAACCTGAGTTGAGGTATCAGGAAAGAAAAAGTTGGATTGGTGCATCCCTACACAGAGTGGTAAGAGGTCGAATTTAACCCTGACTGAAACATCTAATCTCTCTCCTCACTAAATTCTTCTTCATTTCAGCCAAAGTAAGATGCTCCACACACTCACCTGACCCCCAAAAGGTTTCAAAGAAATTTCCTTTTCTGTGACGTGATTTTATCTTGTAAGTGCCTTGGGCAGTCATCTCCGGTGGCTACAGACTGGGTGTTCCTCCCTGTGACAGGGCTCATCAGTCACTGGGCCACAGAGAGCGAGACAGGCAGACAGTGAAAACAGAGAAATAAATACCTGCTCCACTAAAGCACATGATTGACAAAGAGGAGCCCTTATTCATCATGATGATGGAGCACCACTCAAGGAAACAGAGCATCCGCAATAACATCTGGGCCTATTGTTTTTCTCAATGATCTTCTGTCGCTCTCACAGAAAAATGTTCCATTTTTAAATCATGGCCTGATTGTTTGTGATTTTTTTGCCAGAAAAAAACGGGCCAATTTTAAAAGTTATTGTCTCCTTCATGTTTGTCCTCTTCTAACTTTTTCTTTCTTCTCCCTCTGAGTCTCCATTTATAAGAGCTCGTCTGAGCCTTTCTGAGCTCCCTGATTGGCAGGATGCTACCACTGCAGTGCCACCTTGACTTACTGGGCTACACTATTTCCACCCTCATCCAGTGTTATGAGTCAGCAGTGGGACTGCCGCTCCATCAACTGAGGGCAACATGCTGCTAGAGACAAAGCGAGACAGACAGATAGGGAGGGAGGCAGTGGGAGATGGTGATGATAATGATGTGTGTCTCCACGGGGGGCTGACACCTCTGACAACATGTCAGCAGCGCCGACCCAGATACCACCGGAGAGAGGCAGGCAGGACACTGTTTTCCAGTGGTTGCTGGTGAGAGCCTGTCAGGTAGTTATGGTATTTATGATGACAAAAGTAAAGCAAAACATATGTGGTTTAAACTCAAGGGACGCAATATTAAGTGGGAACTGACTTTGTTTTTGTGAAACCCCATTATAAAGTATTGTGTGTATATTAAATAATATTTTTTTGGATTGCCATGAAATTTTCTGCAGACATTCTTTTCCTCTAGCGCCACCATGAAGTTGGTACACTGCTACTAATTTAAAAAGTCTTCCTAGTGCCATCGTCAGGTCAAAATTTCACTTTGTCCTATACTTTGAGTTTACTGCTAATTACAAAATGTTAGAACACTAACACTCTAACCTAAAACTGTGACCTTGGTGGCATGATACCAAACATTATACCTGCTAAACATCAGCGTGTCAGCGTGCTGACGGTGAAGCACAGCCTCATGGAGCGATCTGTATGACTGTAGACTCTTAGTCCTGTTAAATAAAGAATACATTTTACAAAAAAAATAATACTTTTTTCTGTGTTTCCAAGAAAAACTTTGATACACCACCAATGACTGGCTTATTTTTAATAAAGGTTAAACTGATTTATTAGTCTCACCTTAATCCAGCAGCCTCTATTATCACAAAGCACACATGCTGAAGGCGGGATTCTGATAGCTGATATAGTGTTTAATTAAGTGTAACCTCAGAATGTATTCCCTTTCAGTCTTTCACCCACAGTCTGCTCCTCTGGCTCCGCTGAAAAGAAGCTTTATGTTTAGAAGCTTAAGTCTGCTGCACCTGGCCCTTGGGCTGAATCCCTGGCAGGTTTAAGTGTTGGAGCACAGCTGTGAGGGGCTTTTCTTGGCCTGCGAAGACAAGACAGGGCAGTAGGCAGATTTCCCCTCGCTCATCCCTCCGCAGCCAGCAGCAGCAGGATGAGAAATGCATGACAATAATTGCTGAATTCAGGCGAACCTGGAAGTTAAATGCAAGCGGTGACGGCTTAAGCTGCATGCAGCTGACACGGCATCAGAACAATCTAATCAATCCCAGACTGCAATTAACAGGCTTTCTGTGTGTGGTGAACAAAGAAAGGGCCTCTAGGTTTATGTCTAGAGAGCTACAGTACAAATAACCCCTTGTTACACGCTTTCTAGAATTGGCTGGAAGCACCACAGCTTGATAACATGATGCTTTATCATCATCTACAGACGTAATTTGTTTTGCTCGCAGACTCATAACTTCATGACATTTAGAAGTTTCCTCAACAACAATGTTCTAACCACAATCCGTTCCTCTTTTTTTTCTCTCTCTCTCTCTCTCTCTCATGTTCTAAAAGCCACGGGACAACACATCAATGATGAAGTGAGTCAAAGCAGAATAGCCTTGCATCCCGCACATCGCTCCATCTGTGAGGTGCATAATCTGTCTCATGCTCTTGTCTAAAAACACTGCGATTTTGCCTTCTGTTTGCTCGCTGGGGGTAATCTGACGGGAGGTTTTCCCCTCCTCGAAGACTGCTAGACTTCAGTATCAGCCTGTGTTGCTTTGCTGTGTTCTGGAATGTGCTCCTGACTGAGCGGTGAAAGTATAATTTGCTTTAATTGTGATTAGGAGCTTTATTATAGATGTGACATGGGTTTACTAATAGGGAGAAAGGCTTCCGCGGGGCCAGATTGAGAGGCTTGGTGTTAAGAGTGATCTCTCCACTCCCTCTGTCTCTGCCTCTGCGTTGCTGCCATATGCCTGTCTGATATCAGCACATGGTAGGCAACACACTCTTATCTGTGTGCCTGTTTATTTGTGTACCTGTTTATCTGTCTTCACTTTCTCTCTGTGCCTCCTCCTCTCTCTATCCCCTGCTCCCTCAGTCCATCTGTTGTCAAAAGCACCCGGAGTATTTATCTGCCTGTCCCTCTGCCTTCTTGTCTAGCTGCAGCTCAAAGAGAAGGGGAGCAGGTCAGCGCACTTTCACTGCACCACTGTACACTCAAACACATATCCAGAAGGGCATCTGATACCTTTCTACAGCTTCCCTCCAGCTCATGAAAGATGTAGAATTTGAGGGGAGGGGAATATTCTTTCAGGAACCTCGGAGTGGCCCCGAGGGATCTCCGCACTAAGAGGGACAGATTAGCCAGTGACTGAATCCCACACTCACACACCGCAGGACCTGTCTATTCATCCACAAAGATGCCTCAGTGACATTCTATTATTAGCGATATAAACTAAACGCGGCGCTTATTGATGGCCCGTGCTGCAGGAATCGACTCGAGCAAGACATCCATACTCCCTCGGAGAGTTAAGGATGCGAGCGAAAAAAGGAGAGGGGAGAGAAAAAGTAGGTTACTGAAGAAAGACCGGCTGCCTCGCTCCATTTGTAAGCGGGAGAACACAAGCACTGGCAGGGTGCAAAGTGTACAGTGTGTGAGCGTGTGTCATTGTGTTTTGTGTGTGTGAATGTGTCTGTGTGTTACTGTGTCTTTGTGAGAAAGACAGTGGCTGAAAGAATCGTACAAAGAATAGCAGGAATGGTAGCATATATTGATGCATGGGAGTAGATGTACTGTAGGAGTGCACATGCTATTGCACATGTGTTCGCTCTACTGAGTGCGTGCACATTCTCACATAGGTGTGTCCATTTGTACAACAGTTTAGAGCTGCTCTCCGTGCGAATACCTTTGTTTTTCCATGCGCCTTTGTTTCTTGCGCATATACTGTATATACGTGCACGAAGCACCGAATGTCATGTGATAGCGTTCATGTGAGGGTCCGTGCAAGGCAATGGTCCTGCAGAGTGCCAGTGTAACTGTCAGCTCTTCTGCACCGCTCCGTGTCTTGGCAACAGGGAGTGTGAGGGAACCAGTGCGAGCAGACAAAGACACCTCCTTCTGCCTGACGAATGCTGCAGAGCGGGGAGGCAGGCAGGCGAGCGATGGCTTCTGTGCAACAGCATGGGGGTAAGAAGTGGGTCATAAGGAAATCCCCATATGTACGACCCCCTCCCCACACCCCACCCCGCTGGGCACTGCCTGCACTGCCAGCAGCCCCTGCAAAACTAACCCAGAGCCCGGAGCAAGAAGCACGGAGGGGACAGGCACTCGGCTACATTTACAGTGAGTTGCCAGTTTATAAGGAACGATCTCTGCCTCGACATTGTACATTCTAACGAGTCAAATGTCACGTGACTGCATGTGCGTGGAAGACCAGCATTTCTTGCGTCAGTTAGTCTTAGTCAGTGTAACTGAATCAGTTAGCGTAAATGAATTCTGGAATAGTTTTAAATAAAGCAAGATTGTTGGTGACAGGCCTGCTGATTCTCTCCATGTTTCATTTACCTGGAATGGTGTGAGCAAAAACTACAAGTCACAGTTCTGTGGATAAAAACAGCATGTGGATCAGAGGGGTCAAAGGGGAACAGACAGACAGATCACACCCAAACTCAAAATCTGTGTAAAGAAGGTCATCTCAGAGTGCACTAATTAATGCAATTAGGCAATTAGGCTGTAGCTCAATCAAGACAAAAACCACGCTGGGTGCCGATGTTGTCTGCAAAGAGCGAGAACATGTGTCTCTGGTGCGCAACGGAGCATCAAATGTGGACCACTGAGGTGTGCAAAAAAACCACACCTGAATAAGAATCTGGATCCTGGTTCAGAATCTGGCTCGAGCATCACACGTTCATTTACAGGTGTACAGTGTTGGCAGTGTGGTGATGTGGGGGATGTTCTCGCATCAGGGCCCCTGATACGCGCTAAAGAAGGTCTGAACAGGATGGCATATCTGAATATTGTTGCTACCCAAGTTTATTCCTTCTTGGCTACAGTTTATTTGCACTTGGATTGACCCCTCTGGCACGATAATACACCATGGAACAAAACTTGTATCGTCACCAAATGGCCCCAGGAGAGGTTTCCTGCTGAAGCTTCACTGGTCTGCACTCCCCATGCAGGACAACAACCCATTCCAGTATTTTTGAGATGATGTCGAAAGGTCAATTTCTACGTAATATAATATTCGTACTACATGTTCTAGAAGCCATGCCCAGAAGAATTCATTCTGCTCTGTTAAAGCAATTAATAAGCACTTAATGCATTGACAACTCAGTGTAGTCGATGCAATGCCCTTTCCTTCACATTAGGCTTTGAACACTAGAAGTTTCTGCAGACTGATGAGGGTTTTCACTATTCTTCTCAGGGTGGAAATACCTTTTCAAATACATTACTGTAAGACAAAAATGAGTCACTAACACTACACACTGAAATCCAGACTAAGGAAATTCTTTGAGGGCTAACAAGGTGATCTACTCTACCTGTTTAGTATTAGGCGAAATGGTCACCGCTGATCAACTAATAAAGAGTGTGATCTAATAACTGATAACTTTGTCCAAGCTGTGAGATAGAGACCACAAGAGAGCTCATTATGACAAAAAAATGATCTCAATCTGGAGATCTCTACCTGAAACTGATCCTGACGAGGATACAAGTACAACACAGACACAGAAACACACACATTTGCGTGCATACTTACTGTACTTGCATTGTATATAGTCTTTCTCTGACATTATCTTACACTCGTTCACTTCTATTGTCTCCTTCGCATGCATACACACACACACACACACCAAACACATGCTCTCACACACTTCTGCACCCACTGTCTCATACCCATGTCTTCCCAAATGAACTAAATCTAAACTGGTTAATTATGAGATTCATCGCTGTTAGCACCTGTTAGGTAATTAATGCCAATCACTGCCTTCTGGGGAGGAAAATTATCCTCCATAAAAACACGGTTTAGCTAGCATCCCTCCCTGTCTCTCCCTCTCCTCTCTTGTTGCCTCCTTCCTTTCTCTCTCCCTTGCTTATCAACCTGTGTGCCCTCTGCCTGCTGTTAGCAAATCATCCCAGAAAATAAATAAGCACTGCTATAAACAAATGTTGCAGCGATGGCCACGCTCGTGGGTAAGGCAGTCGTGGAATTCCATCCACCACAGATGGGCAGACAGTGTAGGAGTGTGGACGGAGAAACCTGAGATGTCAGTTAGCAAACGCAATCAGAAAACAATAAATAATTTAGGACTGAGCTAATGCCGGGATGGTAATGGTGGTTCTGGCCAGAGTGCAGGTTGGCAAAGCAAGCTTGTGCTGCACTTTCATGACTGTATTTTGATACTCAAACCAATATTATTCTATAAAAATTTAAGACGTGTGTTGCAAATCTAATCAGAAATCAACCGCTTGATAGTAAAACCTTCGCTCCAGGGTTGCTGCAGCTGAAGGGTAGGAGCCTATGAAGGATACTGTGTTTGATTTTCTTCTCAGAATTGATATTGACACATGTGCGGCAGGTTGCAGATGTGCATTGTAAACACATGTATTTCTGAAGATAATGATGATAATCTTCTGTCCAAATATTGGCTTGTGCGAAAGCTGCAAACTGCGGTTGCAATTGCTGGCACATAGATAGGCTATTAAAGGTGTTGTCAATAAAGCATTAACGCAAACAAGACATAAACAAATAGATTATCACTTAGAAGATTGGCAGCCTCCGTTGGGCTGTACTCTGCACTTTGTTTTATTTGCCACTTCTATGTTTTTTGCTGCAGTGATTTATGGCAGGGGGGGATTGCTTTACAACACATAAGCTTGTATAGCACACGACATACTGTTGAGAGAGGCTATGTACCAAGGCTGTATTTTTAGTTATTAGCGTAGTTACAAAGGTCAATGGAATTTCTGAATGAGGCTTTCTTACTTGAGACAGAACCCGGAAGTTCCAATTTCACTCCGACTCTCTGTTAGATGGATTAACATTTGCAGCTTACGTTAGAGCAGATAAGCACACTGTTTAAACCATTCCTTTCACTTTTGTTCTTGTGTTTTTGTTTATGGAAAAGTTAACAAAAAGACGCTGCCCTCCAAACTCTTTAGATGCGGAGTATCTCTCGTATTACAGCCCCGTGCACACCGCTTCAACATGGGGAGAAATCTTAAGCTTTCATAATTATGGTTGTTAAGCTATGATTGGACAGTTGTCGTTCAGAGAAAGGGTCAATTGTTTGCGATACTTACATTAAGATCACATTTAATTTAGGAAAGTTATTTTAAAATGATGAACACTATAAGTAGCTAATCAAACTATTCAAACTATGCAGACAAGTGAGCACACAATTTGTATCCCTAAACTAGACAGGGCTGCAGAGATACTGCTGCAGAGAAAAGTAGCTTACATTCACAAAAGAACCTGAAACAGTGTGAGATGCATTATAATTTAGCAAGGTACCTGGAGATAGATATTGTGGGTCAGGGGAGGCAGTCATACATAAATCTAATCTGTTGCGCAGGCAGCGCTGCGTGGAATGAGTTATACATCATTTATGGCTTTTAGCTGTTGATCTTAGGGCGACGCAGAGCCTGGTGGAACAATGTACACAATCAGAGAGGAGGAGACAATGAGAAAGAGAGAAAGAAGTGAGGGATGGGTGAGGAGGAAGTGGCTGACAGTTGGGATGTATTGAGGGTGCAGATTAAAATCAATACAAACATACGGCTGGATTAAATGACTCAGGTACAGCCAGATGAAATTCAATATAATGCTGAAATAACATGGGGAGCAGACAGGCAGCTAAGGGAGATGTTTGCACACACAAGCGTGCACTTGAACATGCATAACGGGATGGGCAGAAACCAGAGCAGACTAGAAGACTTGGATTTAAGTTCAGGTACAAAAATGAAGACTTGAGACTCGACGGCCTGAAGACTTAACTTGAATCAAGTTTTGACCTTTCAAAATCCCAGAGCAATAAAAAATTAATAAAACAGCATCAGGCAGGCTTTGCATAGCCACCAACCTTGAATATTTCATTATTAGGCCTGTGCATTGAAAAGACTTGGTCTCAAGACTTGGTTATCCATAAAACGCTATTACAGCTAAGAGAGGAAATTGTTCAGATGCCATGTTACTTTAATGGTCTGCATTTAGAGATCTGAAATACTTCTTGACTTGCAATTTGTGTTGAGACTCGCTATTGTACTCACAAAAGTAATTACTGAGACCAAGGAACACCGCAGCATCTCCACAAAGTCTGTTGGGCAATAAACTCAAGTGGCACCACACCTGTTATAAGCCACCTGTTTAGCCAGATTATCCAAACCACTTTATTTTGAGGTAAAACCGGCAGTAAAGCGCGAAAGTATGGTAGGTCAAGGTTTAACAACAATTCCATACTACATACTAACTGTACACAGTATATACTACACAGTAATCTTTATGGTGTTGTGTTTTTGCAGATTGTACAGTATGCAAGAAATCAACATACTTTTAAGCTAATAGGACATGACACAATACTTGCAAACGTCAGTCAAACTGTGACTTTATAACGTCACTGCTGATTAAACTTCACACAGAAAGACAGTAAACAGTTTTTGTTTTCTGAGGTGTTCCTAGGGCTATTTTTTTTTCAGCTCTGAGCAGCTCTTCCATTTCTTTTGTGCACTGCATTGTGGGAGAGAAGTGTATGTTAACAGCACACTCAAAAATCAAGGTTTTTGCTAAGTATGCATACTGACTTTATTTTGTCACTCTTTCAGTGTGAACAAACTACACAAGCAAAACCTACTTAGAAGGTTATGTAGTATGGATCTTTGTTTTCTCTTCCAAATATGTTTAGTCAACCTGGTCGGCTGTCTGATCGTCTAACTGCTCGTGATTCTCACCCTAATTTTTGTTATACTCATGCTGCCACATTCCCCGATCTCAGCAATTAGCTTGGTTAGTGTTATTACCATCAAGAAACATGGCTGAAGCTATGCAAATAAGACCTAGGTAGTAATAAACCAGAATTACCCTAAAACAAAGCTAGCAGAAACCAAAATTGGATATATGAGAAAAAACAGAATTGCACCAAGCACCAGTTACCTGTGCATACACACATTCATACATTCACATTCACAGAAACATACAATATACACTGCCATCTGCAATTATCCATCTACCAATCTACTACCTTCTCATTGTCTACCAGCAAAAGCAAGAAATCAGTGTCTCTCATCTTCTAACTGTAAACTACGCAAGACCGGTGCACCTGCCACATTCACATCAATACTGTTTGTTCACACTTGACATGTAACAGACTCGCCAATGCTACAACAAATGGGGACTTTGTACACTTGTACAGAAGAGCTTTTGACCAATTCAGGACTAAATGAATGTCAAAGCACAGAAGCCACATTGCCACAACAGTGGAATGTTGCCATTGTGTGCTCGAAGGCAAAACGCAACAGGGAGCTTTGTCTGAATCCTATCTGCTCTGCGCCTTCCCACTTTGATATCAGGAGAGGCCTGAAAGATCGATGGTCTCAGTATAGATTTCCTCACTCCATCTTTCGGCAAACACTCTCGGCCTGCCCTCGGTCGGCTCCAGCCTTCTTTCTTTTTCCACAATCTTTCTTTTCTCATCTCTCGTCCTCCACTTGCACTCCGCCCGTCTCATTTTTGTTCCCTCACTTTATTTCTCTCTCTCTCTCTCGCGTCGTCTCTATCTTTCAGACTCGGCATGTACAACTACTCTCCGTCAGGCTCCGAATATCAGAATAGGAGGGAAAAAAGGCACTTTCAGATCCCCTCTGCTTCCATTTCCCAAGATTCCTGAGGGGGACTGATTCAATCGCTGCCTGCTGGTGAGGTTGACAGTGACATCTAAAGGTACCTCTCCCTCTGGATGCCTGTCTCTTATGCTTCTCTACAATTCCTATTCGTCTACTCACTGCAGCACTCAACGCAATTGCCATCTCTCTATAGTGAAAGTGTACCTTTCTTGTGTGATTGGTGATGGTTATCGTATGTGCAAAGACATACAGAATTGTATGATTATAGGCTGTAGGTAGACACTCAAGGGAAGTATTAAATCTGCATGCAGAAGCTACACAAAAGTTGAATGCCTCATCACAGGCACAGTACTGTATGTTATATACTACTCTGCAACCAACTAAATTAACGTGCTCTCTGATTTTCCAATAAGGTAAGGCCCGTTGGGATTATGAATCTCATTAAGTGGCTTTGTGCACAGACACAGTGCCATGCTGCTGCCTGTGATCTGATGAAGAGATACTGAAATGGTGCATTTGCATACCGGTATATGCGGGAGACTAAACACGGTGGCCAATGAGAGGGCAGGAAAACAATCTGAATTTCCATATTGAGTCAACAGGTTCACCAAACCAACAAGAGTGTGATTTTGGCAAGAAAGTATTTCCGTTTTGTGGCTTTGAAATAGCTAATGTGCATATTTTTCTGTTATTCAGGAAGCAAGGATTGTGCTTGAATTTTCAGAGACATACAGACTTTGGAGCTTCCCAGCGCACCTGTAACTGCTGATGGATTTATTATCTTGCTCAAGTTCACCTCAACAGGAATTATTGATGAGGGAAGAGTTTTTCACACTCACTTTCACCTCCCAGATGTTTTTTTAATGAAGTGAATTATCAAATGATTTTGGGTAACACATATACTTGTTCGAAGCTATTTTATTTCTTCTGGGCCATCATTTTACTTTCCCTCATGACCAATGCATGCAACCACAGTTGCAAGCGACAACTGTTTGCTCATCAAACGGAATCTGTATATTTAGCTATATTTAGGCATATTATGACAAAAATAAAACTGTTTGGACCATACTGAGCAAACAGAGGGACCGAGAACAAGTAGATTATACTGCAGGAGTGGTTTGAAAAGTTGATTTGGATGTTTTGATACTTGTTGGAATACTTTGACATTTTGGGAAATATCGTTATTTGATCTCTTACTGGGAGTTAGATGAGAAGACTGATACCACTCTCATGTCTGTAGACTAAATATGAAGCGGCAGCCAGAAGCTGGTTAGCTTAGCTTAGCATAAAGGCTAGAAACAGGGGGAAACAGGTAGCCTGGCTAAGTCCAAAGGTAACAAAATCGACCTACCAACACCTTCAAAGCTCACGAATTAACATGTTATATCTAATTTGTTTAATTCTTACAAAAACTGAACGGTAAAAGTGACAATTTGTGGTTTTGTGCGGGACTATTTCTTGGCTGGGAGCGCTCACTTTTCTTACATCTTGTCATCGCTATGAGGTTGCCAGGCAACCAGTAGCTGTTTCCCCTTGTTTCTGGTCCTGTTGAGCTAAGCTAACTGTCATTTCATATTTAACATCAGAATGGATTTTCTCATTTAACTCTCGGCAAGAAAGCAAATAAGCATATTTTGTAAAATGTCAACGTGTTACTTTAATGCTACTGTATGAAACGGAGTCACCATTGCAATCTATTGTAACTGTTAATTCAAGCTGACCACAGCTGTCTTCCTGCCTTCCAAAGGAGCAAACTACAAACTTTTCAGAGCCACCTTTTACACTCAAAACATAGGTTTTTGGTGGACCAGTCCTTTAAAAGATTTCTAAAAAGATTTCAAAGCAAGAATAGTTAGAAGTCTCAATGATAACATTATGTATTCAATCAGCGTGTTCTCCTTGACTCTCTTCTTTGACACTGAGGTGGTTCTGGCTGTGAGAAGCTTTCACTAACAGTGTCAGGTTATATGTGGGCAAAATAAATAAAGACAACATCTGACCTTTCCTGAAGGAAAAGCTCAGGAAACAATCTCCTGGTTTAAATCCTCCAAGGCAGGATGTTGTTCAATTGTGGAACCTACTCATTCCCATTCTCACAGCACAAAATATATGCAATGTAACAATCTGAACATGTTTATCAGTGCCTGTCGCATACATATACTGTAAATGGCTACAGAGGAAACACATTTCGGCTTCTGAGAATGCCATCTACCACAACAAAAACAACACCAGGAGCAGAAAGAAGAACAAATTCTGTAACCAACTGCTGCCATAAAAGAAAAGAAATACCAAGAGAAAAGGTAACAGTGGCCAGAAGCTGAGGGGAGCTGAGAGCAGGGCGATTGCTGCAATCAGAAGGGTGAAAAACAAAACTCCTTCTCTGTTTTCGTGAGTCGTTCCAGGCTGGTAATTTGCAGGCAGGCAGACAGGCACAAGATCTGTCGGAGCGAGAGCCCAGCATCGTGACGCATTTCGCCCAGCCACATGTCCCCTATCCATGGGCCAGCGCCCAGCAGGATGGGGGGTGGTGAGGGCGGGGGCTGTAAGCCTGTACACGAGTTTGTGTGTTTCAGTGTTTGTGTGTGTCCATATGTAAGTACGAGGACGGGAGGGTGAGCGGTGGGAAGGCTGCCAATGTGTCCCTACCTCCTCGGGGCAGGGTGGTAAGCGAGCCAGGCCATACTGACGCCCGCAGGCGAAAGAGAGAGAAAGAGGTGGAGCTTACTCTCCCAAGACCACCACCCTGAGTTTGGTGATGTGTGTGTGTGTGTGTATGTGTGATGAGGGGTGGCATGGATGGCGCATGGGGATGGGGGGTTTCACAAAATGTGCTCCCAGCATGAGCTGCCTGTGACTTAACATCGCTGGTGGCATCAGTCAGCAAGCCAAGCAAATCTGCTGCCTGCCCCCGGGCCGTGTGAAACACAGGCCTGGAACAGAATACATGTGTGTATATGGAGGTTGTACACGTGTGGGTGCCTTTTGGTGTCCATATGCATGTGTGTGCATAAGGAAGAGAAAAGAAAAAAGAGCCTTCAGCACTTTAGGGACATGGGAAGTGATCTGTTGGCCAGTTCATCCAAAACAGACTGTTCTCTTTCAAAGCCAAGATTTTCAAAATGCACACACATAGAGAAGTGACTGGCCAAGACCCAGCTTAGCTCCTGTCACACTGTAAGTGGAAGATGAACTGTACACGACTGGTTCCCAAACTTTTTTTTTAATGTACCACAGCCCCGTCAGATGAACTCAAGTACAGCTTCATCAACACATAGGCTATTCATATTCCAGATGTGTTCATGTGAAGTGTATGTGTATATGTGTAACTAACAATGTCTAGGTTGCTTTGGCCATGGTTGCATTTGTACTACTAGTGACATAAGCTGGATGTTTAAACCATTTATCCATTACTTTTAAATACTTTTTTACTTTTAACCTGCTTAGACTTATCTGCCTGTTTTCTAGCTTTCAGGCACTCACAATTGCAATCCCATGGTGTTCAGGTGTTAGAGAGCAATCAATATGTGGATATATACATTTTTGAATTAAATCACAATTTCTTTTTTTTAGTTTTATTTGTTGAGCTACTCCACAGTGTTTCCACGCACCCCCTGGCAACTGCAGAAGTACCCATTGGTTGGGAATCACTGACGTACTCCATGAGAGGAGAGCTTCCGCTGTGAATGCTATGAGAACACAGCTGGAACACTGTTGGGAAGTGGCAGGAATATGTATACTATTATTGTCAGCAGTACAGGAGATCAGAGATCTATTTTCCTATTAGAAACAGTAAAAAAGAAAAGCTGTGGGACAATAGCTGCAGATTACAGAGGATTTCACACAGCGTGACACAGCTACATGTTAGGGGGCCTAAACAGACTTATAAAGCCACTTTGCTTGCTTCACTGTGAGTCTGACAGACAGCGAGCTTGTTATTGCTAAAAGGGACATACCTGTTTTCCCAATAGCTCCCCTTCTGCAATGACAAATACAAGGATGCATGCATTGAGCCAAGTGCCTCTTGAAATTTAAACACAGCCAGAATTACAAACCCTTGACTTGAAAACTGTGTTTGGAGTTATCTTTGTTCATAATTACATTTTTGTGTGAACTCATATGACAGAAAATAATCCTAATATTTACAAAAGGCCTGACTCATTAATTTGAATAGTCGATTAAGGAGAGTCAGTGTAGCAGTTAATTAGAAACCAGTGGTGATAACCACCTGTTCAAACATACAGATGGGAAGTCTGTCTGCTTATCCCATGACTGCCTGCAAGTGCTGTATCATTGCAGATAGTCAAATGTAAATGAGACTGAAATAGATGAAGATAGATGGACATAATATTGCTCATTGCGCTCAGGATTTGAGTGAAGCGCACCACAGGTCATGTGCCTGACATATGCGTGTACGTGCATACACAGGCGTAAATGATGAGCACGCAAGTGAACAACGACTTGGACACGTGTGCACACCCGCAAATACACACACACACACACACACAGTCACAGACGTAATTACCTGTCAAATGCAAGATGTGACTTCCTGGGAGTAAATGAAGTGATTAATATTCGTAAGGAGGGTGGGGGTGGGGGGGTTTGGCTGATTAGAAGCTAAGATATTCACCGTCCATATTGCTTCTTTTATTACAGCACCACAATGACAAGATGGGAAATTACACGCTGGGTGATTCAAAACACTAAGGACAGAATGCACATGCATTAGACCACTCTCTCTGTCCATCAAAATACTGTTTGATTTCTTTAAATGTCCACAGAATGTGTGCTTGTTCCAGTTTACATTACCTTACCTTATCTAAAGAGGCTAATTTTCAGTGACAGGAGCATGACGCAGCAAGGGGTCGCATGCTACTTGTTTCTGAAAGGAGGTTAAAGGGAAAATTGCACTTTGTTCTCGGGTTTTTCTACTAATCATTCTGCTTCTTTTCTCTTTCCAGTCCTCAGTCCCAGTCTCTCTCCCTCCCCAGGCAGTGTTGACACCTCCCTGACCGGCCTCCCTCTGTGCCTAAACTGAGTGGATGTCTGCCGTTGGTCGATGCTTGCAGGCTGTGCGGCCCCAGAGCCCTAATAAACAGGAGTCTAATGGCGTCCCTGGGCTGCCGAGGGGCCTCACATTAAGATAATTAGGCAGAGAGAGGGTGCAGGAATGAGGCCCTGGAGAGGAGGAGGAGACACTTCTGCACTTTCTGAGAATCTGAGCCTGTGACTTGCTGTCTTTTTTGTCTTGTTGCTCAATGTAGCCTGATTTAAACCTTTGGTGTGGTAAGACCAGTGCAAGAGCTTGTGTGACACCAAATAACTGCACCAAGATGTCCAGAAATGTGGGAAAGCAATGTGATTTGTTAGGAGTGACGGGGTATTTAAACACACTTAATCACCTTTAATGCAAGGTGTTATGAGGAGACAGATGTTGATGTCTGACAGCTAGCAGAAAAGGTGAATTGTGCCAAAAAGTGCAGACAAGTCTATTACATGCAGGTTAAATTACAATATGTGGACTGCAATCTGATTAGTTTAGTACTTAGTTTGACAGGGCATTAGGGTCTCAACAGCTAATTTGGCCCATGGCCCAATAAAGTTGTTATCAGAGTGTCTGAGTGACATTTGTGTGTGCGATAAGCCTTCAATCAATAAGAAAACTGGAACAAAACAAACATTTTCCTCAATGGTTCGGATGAAAGAAAACTAGCTGTAGATATAGCAGAAGCTTTACTGTCGCTCCAACGAGCTATGAGCCTGAAAGACAAACTCGGGGATGGAACCTCTACTTCACCTGCTTTCTTGCCTGTTTGAACACGAGGACAGAAGCTGAGCTTCAAACGGAGCTGGAGCTGGAGTGACGCCTCACAGATAACTACCTCCAGCTCTGTCATTTTCTCTTTCACAGCGTCTCTCCGCTTGTTTCTATGGCCTGTGCCGCGGTGTGTAGGTTCAGTAGCTGGAGCTCCTCTTTCCGCTCTGACACTCTGCAATCAGATGTGACACACTGAAGGCTCAGATGACAGCTGGGAAGACAAGGTCACACAGTCACCTACTTTTAACGAAGGATATGCACAGCTCCTTTTGACAGGCCCGCACTGTGCACAAACACACACTTACGCACTGCATACACACTGCGCGCACACACACACCCCTTACTCACACACACACTTGTGCACACATACACAGTCACAAGGCGGAGCAGGAGTGTTTTGCAGACAGGGCCTTTTCTCGTGCCTGTGCAATCTCAGAAGCAATTACCTATTAAAATTTCATCCTTCCCATCTCAGAATGTTTAGGAAAAGATTATAACTGCTGGGGAGGTAATTAAGCCTGCAAATGGCTGAATTGAGTTGTGAATACATAGTGCTGTGTAAGTGTGTGTGTGAGTGTGAGTGTGTTCATGCAGCTGTGTGTGTTTTGTCTTAATAAAACTAATAGTGCTGCCCACCTAAAGCTCTTCAGTGTGATACCCAAAATGACAATTACAAGACTAAGAAGTACAATATTTGTCTGGAGGACGTGTTCAGTGTAATAATTCACAAGGATAAATACTATTTTCTAATTAAATTTCATAACTAAGTTCTTCATTAGATTATGCAGGAAGTGTAGTAACAATGAGATTAGCTGCTGCTGCTTGTCAACTACACTTAAGAAACTCTCAAGACTTCTAGTGTCAAAAACTGTGGTGAAAGTCACCCTGAATTAAGTGGCGATGGCTCGAGATGTTCTCTGACTTTTTCGTGGCAAGCCAAACAAGAGTGTAGCTTTAGTGCCACTTTAATATAGAACACATGACAAACACAAAGCCCCGTCCTTCAGAGATTGAAAAATGGTTGCTGCCATCAATCAGAGTGTTGCCGCTGTGATCTTTTGACTCCTCACATTGTACTGTTCCCTCTCCTTCCCCATTCTCACTTTCCCCTCTTTCTCCGTCCCTCCCTTCTTTGTCTCTTCAGCTCTTTGATGCTGCAAGTGAAGAGACGCAGGATTTTCAGCCTTTTAAGGATTCAAGCAAAGTCTCTGGGTTTTGAGATGACATGAAAGTCTGCCAGCCGGCCCACCAATCCCCAGGTGGGCCTGGTTCTGATTCACAAAGCAACCAAAGCGTCCATTTTTAATATGCAGCAGGTTGCGGAGGGCTCCTGTTGGATATGCACAGGGGCCCACAACATAACAAACACAAACCTCAGGCTTTTGTATTACTAATTGATGCTGTGGCTTTCTCACTTGTGTGGTTCAAGTGATAATGATTACAAATTATCAAGACACAGCAAAGCATGTACTGGGAATAGGGGCTTGCCCGTTTTTCTATACCTCTGCTGACAAATGCTTTCAATAAAGCACTTGTGGGGAACCCATATAAATGATAAAGCAGCAGTGGTCATCAATGATTCCTTCAAAGACAAATAGCATTCTGTGACTGACAGTCGCAAACGGCCCAAAGGAATTTTCTCCTCCTATATAAGCAGCCGGAACCTGCAAGACCAGATTCATTGATACCAGTAATAGGGCAATCTGGCCATAAGCTATAATCAATATGTGGTTTGCACTAAAAATAGATTTTCCAGCACAATCCTGCACTATACCTGAACAAATTCCAGCTTTGCACACGTACAGGTACCCTTTTAACCCAAGCACTTATCTTTACATTGCAATCGCCCCTCTCTTCACTCTTCTTCTGTCCTTTGCATTCACAGCGGCGCTCTTGATGAAAAATCATCTCGCCCTTTTCAGTCTATTTATCTTCCATTAATCACTTAAAACAAGAATAACATGTCCATATCCAGCAAATCCATATCTAATTCCTCTCCCCTCCAACCACCCCTCCCTGTGCCCCATGATGAATCATCTCCCTCGCCGGCGGAGGGGCCCGCAAACCAATCAGGTGGCTGTCGGGGAGGATCCCGCCAGATCACGGAGGTTAATAACATTCCACATGATCACCCACAAGCCAGAGGATTAGAAGGTTCAGGGGAGCAGGTTACACATTGCAAATAATAATCACTATTTCACAGCAGTGTCCTCCTGGCCACTCAGGTGATAGGCCACCCCACTATCTCATCTCTCCCACAGCGAGGAAGGCAAAAAAGACTTGAGCGGACCCCAACACCTACTGAGAGTAGATAAAGATTGAGATCTCCCCCCTACCACATCTAAAACCAAACCATTTCAATGAATGCAACCTTTCTTTCCCCCTTTGCATGAGCTGTGCTCTCATCATGATGTTGATGGTGTCTGTGGGCGTAGTGCTTCATGCTGAGTAGGGTTATGTCACCTTGTCGTTAGCCAGGGGAGTTGTTGTAGGATTACATATTTATCTC
The DNA here is from genome assembly GCA_003416845.1 of Oplegnathus fasciatus. Taxonomy (NCBI): domain Eukaryota; kingdom Metazoa; phylum Chordata; class Actinopteri; order Centrarchiformes; family Oplegnathidae; genus Oplegnathus; species Oplegnathus fasciatus. The sequence goes on from NTHP01000442.1 coordinate 506,495, forward strand.
ATTCTCGCAAATAGAAGTAGTTACTCAACCCCCCCACCACTTCCTTACATGTACACTTCCTGTCCATTACACTACTGTATACTCAACAGCGCCCCAAAATCACAGAATTTCTTGCCGGCCCACTGTTGATGGTTTAAACTCAACTGTAAACTGTGTGTAAAGATATTTTAATCTTGTGTTTAGGAGCAAAAAATGGTTATTTTCTCAACCAAAGCAAAAGCAAGATGAACATTAAGAGTTATGCTACTTTATTTGCATTGGAAAATTGCAAAATTATCTCATCCATAAATCATAAATCCATAATCTCATAAAACTAGGGCTTTAAAACTCCACACCTGATTAAATAACTTGGTGAAATTGATTGATTTCATTCATTTATAGCTTTATAGCTTGATAGTAACACAACAAATGAGGCAAAGACAGCCCTCTAACAAGTACAGTCACTGTGTGTCTCAAACATATCTTTGATTATGAAATTGAACTTTAAGGGAATCTGAATGCTGTGTACTGACTGTTTCCATGTGTTTAAGATGTGTGTGTACTGTATGCTCTGGTCTGTACACATTTGAGTGTGTGTGTGTGTTTTTGTGTGCATTCATCTGTTTGAGCTTCGGTGTTAAAACACAAAGAAGCTCGATACTGTAGCAGCCCACGGGACGCAACAGAAATAGATGGCATTCATACACTCTGTATTCTACCCCCACCACCACCCTTCAAACTCCCAGCCCCCCCAATCCCCCTACACACACACAAACACACTACCACCACCACCACCACCACCACCACCACTTCCTCACCGACTCACACACACACTCCCACTTCCCCTTTTCTCTCTCTCATTATATCATGTGGGCATGAACCAAAATAAAACAGTGAATAACGGTTGGATTTGAAAAGCTGCAGAAAAGGCAGGCAGATATTCTCTTTCTAGAGTGTTATGAAATGGATGGATATCTGGCCGGTGAGGATAAAACAAAACCCAATGCTGTCATTTGAAACAAAATAGGAACAAGCCTGCAGGGATGTGTATGTTCTCTCTGTGCTTATACTGTATCCTTGAGGATTCTCTGACTACGCACCGTCAACCAGATATGAGTTTGGTTTAAAACACTTGAGTCCAGCTGAGATCAGTGACTTGATCCCAAACTCTCACATCCTTACGTCACTCCAGATGACTTCATAAGGGCCTCTGACACCAACCTGGACACATTCAAGTTAAATAAGCAGCTTTTTTGCTGACACACACCCCACCCACACCTTCATATGCTGCTCTAAGTTATACACACAGTTCACAACAGCCAGTAATAAGCTGCCCAGAACTCCCAGAACATAAAAAGAAAAAAACTCACGGAGGTTTGTGGCCCTGGAAACATAGTGCTGCGAATGCATCCCTAGGGCCTCCTCCCCTCGATACTGCTCACCTGGACACCCGCCCTGCAGCACACTGGCGACGGCCCTGTCAGACAGACAGACAGAGGAGAGGAGAGGAGAGGAGGGAGAGAGACAGAGAGCCGGTGATGAATGAGGGCTGCAGACATGAGGAACTGTGCACAACATGCTTAATTTAATTATTCAGTTGGATTGCACTGCTGTACAGCATCTTTTCATAAAAGTGTGAGGTGCAGCTAACTGGAAGAAAATGTGATTCCCTGATGAATGGAGACGATTTGGTTTCATTTGTCCTGTTTTTGCTGCAATCATAGCACATGCACTCTTGCCTATTGGATTACACTATGAAGGTGTATGAAAGCATTTTCACTGGTCTCCACTCAGACAGATACACAATGGAGCACAATGGAGCGCAATGCCGCTTTACTCTAGTGAAAGAAGCCACCCCCGCCTAATGAGAGAAGAGTGGCTCACGTAATGTTATGCTATACCACAATGGATAGACTGGAGTGGAGAGAGCATGCAATATCATAAAGAGTCTCAATACAGAAGATGACATAAGTTGCTTCTGGTTGCCCAGAAACCGCAGCCTGCCTGTGAGATATAATATGCCTAATGCATTTTAAGTAAGTTGTTTAATAATGTTATGTTGCTGTGTTTCAGTTTATTCCCATTATATACTTCTGATATGCAGAGGCAAGAAAAAAAGAAGGACACGTTGCGCGCTCCAGATCACTGCGTGCGTAGGCTACTACTGCAAGTCTCTTTGTAAACAAGCGCACTGAGAGAAGCAGGCAGGCAGAGAGGGAGAAGGAGAGAGGGGAGAGAAAGAGGGAGGGAGAGACTTACCTGGACATGTTCTCTCTCTGGGGCCGGTGCGCCTTTTCCAGACCCAATTTGGTGAAAATCCCCACGAGAGCCATAATGGCCACTACTCCACATATGATGTAAACAATTAAGTTCGTCTTGTCTTTGGTGCTGTCGTGCATCTTGTTCATTTTTTTGTAGGGAGTCTGTCCGGTCTTCATCCACACCGGAGTGTCATAATTTTTACAGGTGCTCTGGTCCAGCCGCGAGTGCTTGTAGGAGCAGCAGAAGCGGAAGCCACAGGTGCCGCAGCAGTACAGATAATTGCCCGTTTTGCAGATGAACGGCGGGTCCCACTGGCCCATCACGTCGTAGTAACCCCGACATTTGTCCTCCGTGTGCGGGGTCTCCTCGGACACGCTCTCCTCCTCCCTGGAGCCGTTGGAGGTGGCGATCATTACGAATCCTCCGAGCAGTCCTGGCTCCCCGTCAGCCTTGCACACAAGAGCCATAAGTTTGAGCAACAAGAAGCCGAGGAGAAAGTATTTCCCTCTCATCGTGCTTTCTCCTCCGTTCAACTTCACGCAGAAACAAAAAGACTTGGAGAGAGGAAAAAAGGCGCACGGTCATGATATGCTGAAAAGTCCAGAAACACACATCCAAATAGCAACGCACCGTCATCCGCGCTGATGAGCATCTTTATTAACATGTCATCATCCAAAAAAAACCCCGCGCAGAATAAAAATCTCCTTGGAATTAACTTGACTTAATCTAAATAACTGCTCTCCGACGCGCGCTCTCTGCTGCGCATCTATACGTCTGTTGAGAAAGGCATTTGCAGGCTCAGATTTCGCGTTTTCAGGAGTGCATCACTTTACATAGGCTATCCATCGGTGCGCTCTTACGCACAGGAGTAGGCAGAGACACAAGCCGCACCGAGGATGAGAGCGCAGTGAGCGAATAGGAGAGCCGAGGGTGGAAGAGCCTGGTGCGCAAAAGGAGAGGAGGAGGAAAACATGGGGAGGGAGTGAGACTGCGAGGGCTGAGGACAGCGAGAGAGAGAGATAGAGAGAGAGAGAGAGAGAGAGAGCCTTTATTGTGAAATATTATGATAAAAGCCCCGGAATACGCACATCACTATTATGTTGTGCCGTCGAGGAAAGGCGTGGGAGCCTTTTCCCCCCTTTTTATCCACTTGCATTTTCAGTCGTAGGTTGCCATTGTTTTACAAATCCTGAAACCACAAGTAGCTTAATGTGCTACAATAGGCAGAGGCTGGCAGAGCTTCTAAAAACAGGAGATACATTTTTGAAAAAGAGCCTTTCACCAAAGATGTGGCCCCGGGACGTGACGCCCGGGACTTTCTAGAAAACAGTAAGCAGTATTGCTCATGAAGACCCAGTTCAAATGTATCCAAACCAAAATACACAAATATTATGAGGTGATATGGTTTTTTAATCCTCAAAACAATAGATGCTTAACACAGATTTTTTTTTTTTTCAGTTGGAAATTTGAAGAGCCTCATTCCCACCTGGTATCCGATTGGAAAATGTCTCTCCCTTAAAATGAACCGTATTTCAAAACAGTGAATAGGCCCAAGGTGTTAAGGACAAAATGGGAGCATTAAATGGGTATCTCAAGTTCTTCGAGTGCAGTTGCTATAATTTGCCAAACGGGTGCTGTGAGGAAAAAAAAAATCAAATTAATTGCCTGATTTGAGCTCAACTGAACTGAAAAGTAAAAATGTAAGATAATTTTCCACCTGCAAAACATACTTTTATTAACGTGTAACACACGTGGGCTATGTTGATTAATTCTGTGGTTAAAAAGCAGATCTCTGAAGGACCTTGGATGTTATTTAAACTGTCTGGCTGCAGTGAAAGCGAGCAAAATCATTAATTAATGCTCAAATATGAAAAGTATTAAAGCAACCAGGTACACAGTTTCAGGTGAAAAGAGGCTGGGTGGGTCATGTTGAATTGTGAACGACCTCTCTGTACCAGTTTTGTTAGAGTGGACACATAAACGCGCTTCTGCCTGTACCAGGACTGCCTGCATGTTGCAGCCACACTGGGGGCCGCTGCAGCGATGTCCAGTCACAAACAGGCTGTGTAGTCGACCACCGATAGTCACCACCGCCAGCTAGCCGCAAAGCTGCACAACAAACCCATTCAGAGGCTCCCTGACAGGCTCACAAGTCACAAACTAGCTTCCTCGGACAACTCTCCAACCATTGGATCTTATGGCTGAGAGTGAGGACATCTTTCTCAGAGCTAAACACCGGACATTCAGCGGACTCACTGAAGGTAGTCGACTCGTTAGCTGCTTTAGTTAGCCTCGCCGGTTAGCCAACTTACAGGCTAAAGCATTAGCTAACGCCCTCTCTAACTTGGCTGTTACTCAAGTTGTTGGTGCTGTCTGCCGGTTAACGGCCTCACAGAGCAAACGCAGTCACTTCACAGCTTTTGTGTAGCTTTGTTTTAATAACCGGGCCAGCCTGGTCAACTACAAGCTAGATGGCTAATTAGCTTGTTAGCTTGTGAGTGTTGTTTCAGTGAAAGTAGTGCAGCAAAACAACTCTCTGTGTCGTTTTTTGCTTCAGCCTGCTGTTAAAGACCGTATGTGATAAGTGTTGCTAATTTACTGTAAGTGGGCTACTAATACAAACTTTAAAAAATAAACATCTTGTTTGGTTCTCTAATCTTTGCAGCAACATTTAACCACATTTCTGCCTTTTTGACAGTGTTTAATTGCTAAAGTGTGTGGTTCAGCCCTGCTGCAGTCAAGGTATTCAAGGATTCACACCCACTTAATGACACTGACATGCTCAGTCCATAGACTGTGAATAAAGATGGACGACGTGACTCCACTTCCTTTTGTTTGTTTTTTTAATGTATTTATTTGAAAGACAACATGTATATTAACAATATGTACACACAAAACTGTCTATACCAGGGGTACATATACAAAGTAACAAGAGAAAGAAAAATAAAAAAAATTAAAAAATGTGTATGCATTCATATTAATAAAGAGTATTATAACTTAAAAAAGATAATAAAATAAAATATATCAATGGTCCATAACAAATTTGTTGAGTACAAAACTAGTTTTAATTGCCTTCTTTATTCTTAAGGCCTCTTGCCGTGGTGCCATATTAATGCAGTTCGCGGCTCTACTTCCTCCCACTGTACAGAAGTGAAGCCAAAATATCCTGGATACAGACGCTGCCATCTTGCGCTGGTGGCGTCATTTGGAGCCAGAGTCTGTGCAGTAGTGATCCGGGAAGGAGCTGCGGTATCGAGGTCCCGCCCACACACCCGCCCGACTCGATCAGTAATCGATAATTAGTAACTGCTAGGTAACAATCACCTGTTAAAGTTAAAGTTACATCTCCTCTCTACGTTCCTACTGACGTACAATTCCCGAAAATACGTCTGCAGGTGCCTCCGTGGCTACTTTGCTGTGATTGACAGCTGTCATTCATGACGTTTCACCCCGTTTTTATAGCATCAAATAACTAATTAAAACCAAACTTATCAGAAAA